>CAKNXH010073602.1:0-23171 GCA_932178445.1 Andricus quercusramuli | reverse complement strand
ATCTTCATTATTCGTCTCTGACGTCACTTTTCAGTCCCTAGGGAGTAAAAAGTGGAGCTTTAGCCCCGCTTCATAGGCGTCGAAAAGGGCTGAAATCATGCATGTGTCTTAAAAAGTATTATAATTTGTGAACAATTTTTTTTCAAAGTGGCCTTAAAAAAAGACGGCACTATCTGCGATTTCCGTCATTGCGTGTTTGAACGTAAAAAATGATCTAGAATCTAGATCTGCAATGATTTTCGAAGTGACAAGACTTTCGAAAAAAATTAACCTCAGGGCACCCGTGAGGGGGCGTGATGTCACGCATACGGCGGCGAGGTTGCACTTAACAATCATGAAGACGGGAAGCTTACCTACCTTTAGAAGGAGAGGCTACCGCGACACCATCCAGGACATCACCGTGGCCAAAAAGACGTTGAACCGAACCATAAGCGAAAGCAAACGCAATAAATGGGCGGAAGTTCGAGAGGCAGTATATCAAGACACATGAGCACTGGGTTACCAGATTGTTACTGAGAAAATGTATGGACGATCACCGGTTACGGCCATGGATCCTGTGACGATGAAGCTGATTGTGGAGGAACTTTTCCCAAAACATCCAAGCAGAGTCGTCACGAAGGTAGCGCTGCTTGAAGCAGTTCGTCTTTTCACCAAGGAGGAATTGTGGACAGTGGCATCCAAAATGGCATGCAGCAAAGCGCCGGGTCCGGATGGTGTCCCGACAGAAATCGTTAAGGGGTAACACCGCTCTAGGATTTTCAAAAAAAAAAAATTTTTTTTAAGCTTGAAATGTACTTTAGGAGCCTAAAAACAATGCACTTGGTGCCATTGCAAAAAAAAAAATTAGCAGGTCGAAATCTTGATTTCACCGAAGCGCCTCGAAGCGTGCACTGAGTGCTCCAGCGGCGCACTCGGATCCAACGCTTTTATATTTCTTTACCTGTCGAAATGATAAAGTGCTTATCAGGAGGTCATTAGGGTTCCTTAAGTGTCAACTAGGGACCGCTGATTTCTATTACACATAGAATGGGTGTGTCTGTATAGGCATCACAGATTAGAGGTATGAATGAGATTTCATGTATTTTTTGTTAGTAAAACTTTAATCGCGTTTTTCTCGAAACCACATTTTTCGAACTGGGCGGACAGATTACTCGGACATCAGTGAACGGATTGACTTCAAATTTGGACAATAGCTTCACAATTACATTCTTTAAGGTACTACGTAGCCGTTTCTTGATTGGGCGCAAACTTTTCATTTTATAAACAATTTTCTGCCTTTTTTTTGGCGAAAAATCGATTTTTTTTTCAAAGTCGCGTCATTTTCACAAAATTTGATTTAAGCAAAAACCCCTACGTAGTAACTTAGCCAATGGTATACAGATTTAGAATTTTTTTTTGTTTTTCGTTCCAGGTCTCATACTTTTCAAGTAATCCGTCCGCCCGTGGAGACGTTTTAAAAAAAGGCATTTCGCAAAATCAGCTGCATCGGCGCCATTTTGTATAGAAATGTAAACAAAAAAATGTTTTTCCATACTTCATTATATGCTTAAACACCCGCTCTTTGAAAAAAATCCTATTCCCTTTTTAATATTCTCAAAAATAATTCACAAAGTTAGTCTTGTTTACGGCCTCTAGAGTAGTGTTACCCCTTAAGGTAATTGCCAAGAATTACCCATTCATACTTCTCCATGCTTTCAGCGCTTGTCTCACAGCGGGGTTTTTTCTGCAGAAGGTGGAAGAAGCAGAAACTGATGCTTTTGGATAAAAGAAATGGGCCTCTGATAACGCCATCGTCATGCTCGACGCTTTGGAAAGCTTTTCGAGAAATATATTCGCGCCAGATTAAGAGCGGCAATCGAAGCAGCAGGAGGTCCGGCCGATAATCAGCACGGTTTCAGGGAAGGAAGGTCCACGGTGGGAGCGATCCGCGAAGCTCTCCAGGAGATTGAAAAGGCAAGGAGGGGAAATTACCGGACAAGAAGTGTCTGTGTGATGGTCACCTTTGACGTCACGAATGCTTTTAACTCAGTATGATGGGTTGACATTCTTGACGCCTTGGACAGGCGGTTTAAGGTTCCTGGCTATCTTCTTCGGATCTTCAGTGATTACCTCCATGACCGATGGCTGATCTTCAAGACGACGGAAGGTGAGTGCAGCGCTAAAGTCACTGCAGGTGTAGTTTAGAGCTCAGTTATTTGACCTGAACTATGGAATGTTGTTTACGATGACGTTTTAACGATGGACCTCCCAAAAGGAACCAGGCTGTTTGGATTTGCAGACGATCTCGGTGCCATGATAACAGCTAGAACTGAGGAGCAAGCACGACTGCTGGTGGCAATCGTCTCCAGGCGAGTCGAAAATTGGGTCAGCAATCACCATCTACAGTTTGCCAACAAGAAGACGGAAGTTATCGTCCTCACTAGGCAGAGGTACTTCAACAAACCCTTTATAGCGGATATCGCGGGTCATGACATAGAAGCCGGGAATGTGCTGCAGTACCTCGGAACCTACATCGACGAGAAGCTTACATTTGGAATCCAAATCACGAAGGCGGCAAACAAGGCCGAAAAAATGGTGGCTATGTTGTCTAGGCTTATGCCAAACGTAGCTGGCCCAAGAAGCTCCAAAAGAAGAATACTGCAAAGGAAAGGCGCACTTAGAGTGGCTTGTGCCTATAGACTGGTGTCCGGTCCGGCTCTACTGGTTATAGCGGGATGCATTCCCATTGACCTGCTAGCAGCCGAGAGGAAGAAGATCTATGAGGCCAAAGCACAAGGTGTAGATGCGACCATCCTAAATAAGGAAAGAGAAATCACCATTAACAAATAGGAACAGCAATGGAGACAGGAAGCAAGAGATAGATGGACAGCCAGAATAATAGGCAAAGTTCAGCCATGGATTGGCAGGAAATACGGGGAAGTGAACTATCACTCACCCAATTCTTGTCCGGACATGACCACTTCAATTCCTATTTGTTCAGGCGAAACAAGAAACAGAGTCCCAATTGCGACTACTGTCTAAATGTGGTTGATGACGCTGAACACACCTTTTGCTTCCTCATAGAGGAAGCTTTGTAATGGTAACATTTTTCAAAAATTTTAAATTCATTCAATTAAACCCTCCCTAATTTAAAAATGTCTAATACAATGTTCTAAGCAATTGTCCGGATGTGTGTGTGTGTGTGTGCATTTTTTTCTAGCACTTAATAATATTTTAAAAATCGGTTTTTTATAGTAAAACTTTTTTCATTCGCATAATTCAAAGTTGATGCAAGAATATAAAAGATTCCTTGGTTCGTGACGAATCGATTGACCTAGAATATTACTACATTTTATTGAAGAGTAGGGAAGTTATGGTAATTTATATATTTTGAAAATCGGTTTTTTATAGTAAAACTTTTTTCACTAGCATAATTCAGAGTTGATGCAAGAATATAAAAGATTCCTTGGTTCAAAAAGAATCGATTGACCTATAATAATAATGCATTTTATCAAAGAGTATGCAACTTATGGTAATTTATGTATTTTGAAAATCGGTTTTTTATAGTAAAACTTTTTTCATCAACATAATTTAAAGTTGATACAAAAACAAAAAAGGTGTGTTGATTCGAGTCGAATCGATTGACCTATAATATTAATAAATGTTATTGAAGAGTAAGGAAGCTATGGTAATTCATAATATTTTAAAATACGGTTTTTTATGGTAAAACTTTTTTCATTAGCATAATTCAAACTTGATGCAAGAGTGTAAAAGATTCCTTGGTTCGGGACGAATTGATTGACCTATAATATAAATAAATTTTATTGAAGAGGAGGGAAGTTATGGTAATTTATATATTTTAAAACTCGGTTTTTTCTAGAAAAACTTTTTTCATTAGCATAATTCAGAGTTGATGCAACAATATAAAAGATTCCTTGGTTCGAACCGTATCGATTGACCTATAATTTTAATACATTTTATCAAATTGTAAGAAAGTTATGGTAATTTATATATTTTGAAAATCGTTTTTTTATAGTAAATCTTTTTTCATTAACATAATTCAAAGTTAATGCAAGAACAGAAAAGATGTGTTGATTCGAGACGAATCGAGTGATCTATAATAATAATACACTTTATTGAAGATTAGGGAAGTTCTGCTCATTTATATCTGAATCATCAGTTTCAAACAGAAAATTTTTTTTCATCGACATAATTTAAAGTTGATGCATGAATAGAAAAGATTTTTTGATCATAAATTTTCAAATAGAGTAACATTATGACATTTTTTGTGAAGAAATCATAAAGCTGGGAAGGGGATAGGGTGCGACAGAATTTTTCATTTCCCTTTTCCAGCTCAAAAAATTATTATTTCGAACGCAAGATTTGATTTGTCTAATTTGTCTTTGTATTTAACACATTTTTTGTATTATTTTGTCATTTTTCATTTTTGGTAAATTTCTATTTTTAAATTGAGCAAAATGAAGACTTTGGTTGGTCTATTATTGAAAAAATAACTAATGCTTCCTCTATGAGGAAGCAAATACATTTGCTAACGGGAAGCAAAGTGCTCGTGAGATGAGCACCATATAATTATAAATACAAACAAAGTGGAAACACTCGAGATCGAATCCACAGCTAGTTTTCATTGTGAGGGGTGGGAGAGCTGTAGGTGAGAACTGGAAACAGAACTTGGTGAGGGAATAGCACTAGAAAACATAATAAAGCTCATGCTGGAATCCCAGAAAAACTGGGATAGCACGGCGCTTTATATAGAGAAGATGCTAAGAGATAAGAAAAAAGAAGAGCAATTGAGGGAAAGAGAATCCCAAAGATGACCCTAAGTAAGCCCTCCAAGATGTCGAAGGCCGACGAGCCCGATGCGCAATCAAAGCTCTGCTAAGGACGACTCGTATATCTTGGATGGAGAGAAAGGGAAGTAAAATTGAGGTCCCAACAATACAGAACCAAGACACAGAAGGCCGACGAGCCCGCTTTGCGGCATCACCGCACTAATGAGGACGATGCGTGCACCTTGGTTGAGCAGGGCACAGACGAAGTATGCCAAGCAGGCAACAGTAGTGTAGAATCCGACACTACCCATCTTAAGAATCGCCAACCCAGGTAGACGATTGCTAAGATGGGTGTCTTATGCAAGATTTCCCCTCCTATAAAAAAAAAACCTCAATAATATGGAACTCTCGGAGTTTGAATTCCGTTTCAACTTCAATATAGTAATTAACGATAGTTTGATCATTTGAATAGTATATAACTAATTCTTACCTGTAATAATGTACACACTGGTGATAAAAAGTATTGTCTAGGGCACCTAAACTTCACTAGACTGTACAGTTATTTCTAATATTTAATTAAATTCGACTCATACGTTAATTAATACTTACGGGCTAAATTATAGAATCAGTAAAAAAGAAAAAAGAAAAAAGAGAAAAATTATAGAATAAATTATAGAATTCATAAATTTGCAACAAGGAATTGGTCATTTTTGACGCTTCGCGGTCTAAATTATTTTCAGCACCCGGAATTCTAGCGTGATCAGCCCGTTTATTATTCTTTTTAAAGGCGCCAGATAGGGATAACCCCATCCGAGCCCCGTAGGATCCGAAGTTGATTCGTCCACTCATTTAACTTTGGAATTATTAGAATGGCCAATTAGTTTTATCAAGTTCTAATCATGATTAGATACAACCTAACCTAAAAATAAGCTATATTGAATTCACTAACCGCTTGTGCGCGTTTCCCCAAAAGCTACTTGAAACCTATTCAAAGTCTACTAAAACATTTCACTTTTATCTAAAAATTCCAAGGTCAGACTTTGGCAGACAGAAATCACGAAAAAACCCCAGCGAAACCCACTGCAATTTAAGATGGCCGTCGGGGACACCCGCGCTATGCACGACGCCAGCCGGCGTCCATTGCCACGAGCCCACGCTCCAGGATCACGAGAGACGCTCGCCTCAACTTTTCTAAAGGTCGGGTATTTGAGTCGAGCGTGTCCCTCCTTTTGGAGCGTCGAGAGGGTCCAGGACGGTTATTCACAAGAAAAGACACTTCACACGACACTCCACGGTTACAAACTTCTACACCAAGCGGGCACTCGGTGCCGAGGCTGAGAATGCTAATTTCAGGATAGGTAAATGCACATACCTTTTAGCCATTCGGCCAACTCCCGTTTCGCCTCGTGGTCCATTAGGTCCTAAGTAGTCGATTTTTTCGTGTTTTTTTTTCGTGGAAAATTTTTTCCTATCTTCACGACGAAGAACTTCGATTTTTTCATTCATTTTCAAGCCTCATTACACTCGAACTCCAAAGATACGAGCTCCAGAGATACGAGCAATCCACAGATACGAGCATCTCAACTCCAAAGAAGCGAGCGGAATTTTTTCCCCTTTGCCCCCACCATTTCCGAGAGTGAGGCGCGCGCGAGAGCCCGCTGATTTGAATTCGACGTTTGTTCACCGGAAATTGCATACGCGCGCGTGCGCGTAGTGGGCCTATGGGCGTTACCACGCATTACCCCCAAAATCTAAACGTTGCAGGAGTGGGAGCCCCTTTGACGCTCGTATCTTTGGAGTTCCCGATTCCCGAACTTCTCGTATCTTTGGAGTTCGAGTGTATTATAATTAAGGAGTAGAAATTTTTAAACAAAAACTCTGTGCCCTACTATTTACGGGTATGCTCTTTCAGAATTTGAGCTCAAAATTGAAATGCCTCATCTAGAAAATTAAATAAGTCGGCTTTTATTTCAAAAAGTATGCAAATTTTGAGAAACATTTTTTTTCGGGTTTTTTCTTTCACATTGAAATTGCGAGAAAACTTCACACTTCCTTCAACCATCGGTGCACAAAAATCGTGTAGTTTGACAGTATGCTTTTGGTTTTCATCATAAAGTCGTTGTCATTTTCAAAAAGGTGATTTTTTACTTGAAAATTTTGAAAAAATATAGGTGTGTGGACGCTTCACTCAGATTCCAACGAATATTGGTGAAAGTGGCTGTACATAGGTTTTTGGGACCGCTGAATCCGAATCTAGTGTCAGTTTTTCGAAATTCAATATGGCGGATCCAATATGGCGACCAAAATTTTGAAAAATGTTTTGGACATACTGAAATTGTCTGTAGATAGGTTTTTGGGGTCGCTGAATCTGAATTTAGTGCCTGATTTTCGAAATTCAAGATTTTGGATCCAATATAGCGGCCAAATTTTTGGAAAATCTTTGGGACTGGATGAAATTGTCCGTACATAGGTTTTTGAGGTCGCTGAATCCGAATCTCTTCTCAGATTTTCAATATCCAAGATTGCGATTCCAATGTGGCGTCTAGAATGGTTAAAAAGGTCCGGAACTTGATAAAATTGGTCATATCGTGTTTTTGAGGTCACTGAATCCGAATCTGCCATCAGATCAACACCTTAGAATTCCGATTTTCAAAAAAATGAAAATTTTCAGAGAGGTAAATATTTTCTTATCCTACTCTCAGCATGACCCAGAGAAAACGACGTGGACGTAGTAGATTTCTTTCTCCTTCAATGCTTGTCTTGAGTCAGTCCCCTTGTCGTTTCTCCTTGCCGGGTTTTCGTTCAAAAATCCCCACTCCTTAATTATAATAATGAGGTTTGAAAATTAATTTAAAAAATCGAAGTATTTGTGCCCACACTGAGCTTATGCTCATAAAGTTCATTTATTATTAAATGCACATCGCGACATAAATTCAAAAAATTATGTAAAAAAATATCATTTTTTTGCCTTTAAGCATCAGCACTAGGATTTTTTTTTATATAATTCGTTAGAAAATGTTTAAGAAATATCCGATGTCAAATCTTCATCACAAAACATCACAGATCACATCATTTAAGGAAAATTAAGAGAAAAAACTACACTCGAACTCCAAAGATACGAGCTCCAAAGATACAAGCGTCCCAACTCCAAAGGAGCTAGGGGAATTTTTTCACCTCTACACCCACCCTATTCGAGAGTATGACGCGCGTGAGTGTACACTAGGGTGGTACAAAAATGCATTGGAATTTTTTTTTCGAATTTTCATGAATAACACCCGGAAATTTTTCCGAATCCACGAATCTTTAACGTAAAAATCTGGAAATTTATCAATTTTTAATTGATTTCGAATCGTCTTGTAAAATCAATTATTATTCAATTCTTAATCGTCATTAATGTACGATTCATTTTTTAAAATCATTATAATTTATACTCACAGTTGATCAGCCAAAAAAGTTTTCTTATCCACTTGTCGATTTTAAACGCTTCTAATAACAATTCAAGCATTTATTTTAAAGCTGTTAAAATCTAATTTGTACAGATTTTTTTTCTAAAAATTTGTAAAATTCCCTGTCAAAAAATAAATTCACTGTCATTTCCCAGTTTTTCCGGTCTCATAAAATTTCCTGTTTCACGGTCCAGCGGCCACCTTAACTGAGTACTAACTTTAATATTGAAATATGAACTTATGAAACTGTGTCAATGCAAGGAAAAAGAAAACAAACAGAACCAAAAAATATTTTTCTTCGTCCCCTAGCCGAAAGTACGTCTTCCCGGCCTCGTTTCTGTCCGGTAAAAGTGGCTTTTGCGGCCTGCTAGAGTTAACGCGATCTCTGATTGGCTGCGAGATTTTTGTGGCTCGCTAGCGTAGCAGCCTGACGTAGCAACGCTCAGTATTGTGTTATTGTGTACTTAGCCTCTGAAAAATATTTATTTTCACAGGTGAATGGAAAAAAAAAACAGAACGTCGGTGTGTTCAACCTCAAAACGAGGAAGAAGTATTACGACAAAATATTTTAAAAAAATATATGTGTTTTTGATACCCACCCCGACCAGCAAAACCTCGGCTCTGCCTCGGCTTTGCAAAAGTCGAGCGGGCGACCGAATCCCATGCATCCGCTCAGCTGCCCGAGAGCAGCAGCGGCGCTATGCGAGGTGGCCGGGAGCGCGTGCTGAAGCAGGCCACAAAAGAAAAAACATTTGAGCTAGAAGCCGACAACGCATTTTATTAATCACGACACTTGAATACCTACCACGTAACTGAATGCATCCATGAGTATGTAGATGCTAAGGTAAAAAACGATTGCAACCGTGTACATTGTATAAAAGCAACAAAAAAAAACAAACACGTGCTGGAACAATACTTTCGAGCGAGTCAGTTCGTTATGTTTGGTTATGTTGATATCCAGGTGTGTTCAATACATTCATTGATGTCGAATTGCTCACGCGCACATACGCGCAGTAGACCTGTGTGCGTTCTCACGCATTACCCTCGAAATCTAAACGTCGCAGGAGTGGCAGCCCCTTTCACGCTCGTATCTTTGGAGCTCCCGAATCCCGAGCTTCTCGTATCTTTGGAGTTCGAGTGTAACTGGGCATTTATTTATATAATTTGTTAATAAAATTAACAAAAAATATCGGATTACAAATTTTCATCATTAAAGATCACTGTCTTCACTGATTTCACTCTGCCCTTAAATGTTCACACTGGAAATTCGTTTATTTGATTCGTTCATAAAATTACTAAAAAAATATCTAATGACAAATTTTAATGATCGAGTATCATTTCGTCAAAAATTAATTTAATTTATTTTTATGAATTATCTTTACCAGATAATAATTTTTCTCGCTTTCTAACACGCCTGCGCATCCAGCCCAGCGATGTTGAACGTAGGAGAAAATTTTCTACGAAAAAAAAAAATTAAATATTCGGCAGTTTTTTCGCTATTTACATTACCATAAAATTTTAAACAAGCAAAAATTAAAAAATCGGGCCTCATAAATCTCGTCAAAACTAAATGCTCAATTCGTTAAAAAATAATAAATATAAAATCGGTCTACAATTGCCTGTTACAAGTTATTTTGAACCTTGTTTTTTTATGTACTTTATCCCACTGTGCTCTGCGACGACACTAATCATCGCGATCATAAGGTCACTCACGTATTTTATATGCACTGTTAAAAATAATATTAAATTTAATATACCAATGTGTATTAAAATTAATGTATCAATCATATGAAATCGCCATTAAGAGCGTGTATATTAAATTTCATATACATTCATGTTAATCACTTACAAGAAAAATCAGATAATTCCATTTTACACAAATTCCAAATAAGTTCAACATGAATTTTCGACTCTAAATAATAAAACATGATACCTTCTTCCAGTTGATCAAAAATATGACTGGATTTTAAGTCAAAAAGATCAATCAAGCAAACAAATAACAGACCTAACCTACAATCAGCTGTACTAGCATTAAATTTCTACTATTTGGACTGGATTTTGGAAAAAGTTCCGCCCGTACGTCGCACTTTCATTATAAATAACAATTCAGTTGACGAATTCTAGATTATTAATTTAATTGCGAATATTTGACAAGATTTAAAGAAATGAAAGCACTTTGAGTTTTCATGCACACTGCTATACCGATCTGTTTATTAAATTTAATACACATGTATATTAAATTCACTACACCCATGTATGTTACATTTCAGTAGCGGTAGTGCATATTTGCTTCACACACATGTATATTAAATCTCATACAGATTTTGCTAACAGTGTGGATGACCTGAAGATATATGCTTCTGGTGCAAGTCAACTTCAACATGCTTTAAGGTTGTATGTAAAAAATTGATCTCTGGTAGAATTTAAAAAAAGGAGCTATATTTAAATAGAATGATCACTTATATGCTAAATTAATTTCAAATTTTTCAATCGTACCGATGCGGATTTAATTAATGTAAAAGTTGACTATTTTAACACGTAATTCATTCAAATTGAAATCCACATTTCAATTTGCAGTAATCAAACGCTCTGGTAGAGAAATTGGAAAAATGTCGGTATTTGTGCTGTATTTGTCGGTATTTGTGTCACTTTCAAACGGATAAACGTAAAAGTATCGCGACCCGGCAACACTGTTCCCATTCTCCAGCTTGCCTGCTGTACATACTCGACACACACACACACATTCAAACGCATAACACAGTTGCTCAATTATGGTTAGGTTTAAATTGAGACATTGCACGATCTACAAGTCTTCCGCTGGCATAGCAGTGGTGACTATACGTACACACACATACTACGAAATCTAAGCCAGTAGCGCACTGAAATTTTCACCATGCGGGTCCGTGAAATTTATTCAATATATCATGGCTCGACGGCGCCCCACGGGACTCTACTGTTTGTACGGGGATGGGACTTGGATACAACCTTAAATATATCATCAAGGGGTACCCAGGAGATATTGGGATGGACTGTAGATAAATATTTATTATATATCAGACAGGATCGCCTGGTTTTAGAAATACTCTTTCATGAGAATTAGTAAACTTTTTTCAGATACTCTGTTTTTATAAACTAATTGACTTTTCTTCTACTATTCATACAATTTCGCTGAAATCTCATCAGGCCTTTATCTTTATCCAGAAGTCATATAATAATCACTTGAAATTTAAGCTATTATTTTTTTCCGTTTACTCGGTAGTTTATTTACAAGGGGATGGCCAGAGGTAGTGCTTTCTGTTTTGATTAATACTTTTTTTTAAAGAAAGGTCATGGCCCTAAAGTAAAGATGTGAAATTCCTAGGACCCAATATTTCAAATATTTGGCCATTTTTGAGAAAAACGGTTTCAAAGAAAATTGAGGCCAGTATATGGACTTAAAAAAGCCGTCTTCCAAAAGTGGCCGAGAAGCTCATGGGTAGAGCGACCGGTTTGAGCGCAGAGGCTGCGGGCTCGATTCTCGCCGCCTGCAGTTTTTTTGCTTTATAATCATTTAAAGTTTTTTTCACATAAAAAGGTAATTTTTATAAATATTATAAATATAATCATTTACTTAAAATTGATGAAGAAAATATAGAATAAGTATATATTTGAAACAAGTATATTTTAAATAAGATATGGGATTTTTATGATGTAGATGAATATTTTAAAATGAGAATATAGTTGAAAATTTTGTTTAGAATTGCTTTATTTCAAATAAAATATCACAAATTACTATAAGAAAAATATCGTAGAAAAAAAAAATTAGAATTCACAGTCAGTCGCAAGAGACCGAATGATAATTGACGTAAAAGCAGACAAAGCAGAAACAAATGCTACATCTTGCACATCGAGTAAAGGAACATTTAGCACGTGAGCAGGCGTTTATCAAATCTTCCATTGGAAAGCACACCTGACTCAAGTTCAAAAAATTTCTCGATCATCACAAAGTTTCGCAGCAAACAATGCGCATTTATTATGTCGGAAAATACAGGAGATGATAACTGATGGTGTACGATAGACTTGATAGAATCGATTCCTCTTCAACTTCATTTTCTGTCGAAGGACCAGGACGGCCCATGGGACGAATGAAACTATCCAAAATAAAAATTATCGCTTATATTTGTTTAAAATATATTCTTATTCTATATTTTCATCAATTTTAAGTAAATTTTTAAATTGTTTTTACCATAGGACGCAAGTCAACTGCAGCCACTCCGCCACTTGGGAGACGGCTTTTTCAAGTCCATAAGCTGACCTCAATTTTCTTTAAAGCCTTTTTTCTCAAAACTGGCCAAATATTGTGTCCTACGAATTTCACAACTTTACTTTAGGGCCATGACCTTTCTTCACAAAAAGTATCAATCAAAACAAAAAACACCACCTCTGACCTTCCTCTTGTTAGTGATTCGTGGACCGACTGATTTCGCAGAATACGCAGCTAGGATAAACTATTTCTTCGTTAGACACCAGTTGAGATTATTCCTTAGGAAAGACTGGAATAGGAGTATAAAAATTAAAAAGGATAGGCGTTTAGTTATGTTGAAAAAAAATATGGATAGAGGAGGCACAGGATGGTATAGAGAAGACATTGCTAAATGTATTGGCGGTTAATTATAATGTGGGAAACAAAAAAAATCATCGGGATAAGCGAGAGATAGACTGTGATAAAGAAGAAGGGATTAAAAAGAATATTCGTGTAATTATATTGAGAAGGAGATGTAAAAGCCTGATGTGGGCTCTTTTTAATGTTTAAAAATAAAATTGCATCGCGAGTCGCGCGTGGAGCGGGCGCTTGTTTGCTCTCGTAATAACAATACAGAATTAATCAGTTAAAATAATTTACTATGTTTAGGATTAATGGTTCGAAAAATTGTAAATCGATGATTAATTAATTTAATTTCTCTGCATAGAACGTTGCCGAATATTAGGTACCATTTTGTGGTTTCGTTACTAATAATATGAATTGTAATACTAACGCAGACTAGCGTGTTCTGATCAATTTAATTTTAACAGCTCTTGCTTGAACACTTGGAGTGCTTGGTCTCACGACATGAAAGGTCACTGCGTATGACAGTTGTTAAAAGACAAGCAGCAGCACAATCTGGTGTATCATCTGAAGTGGAGGTGTTGAAAGCACTGAAAAGTCTATTCGAGCATCACAAAGCTTTGGATGAAAAGGTATGATAATCCATAGCAATATCAATAATTAAAAATAAATCTATTTCAATTTTTGTATTTAATTAAATATATTTTTAAAGCTTCTTGATATTAGTATTGCAATATTAATTTTAATAGCTTCAAAATTATAGATTAATAACAATGACTGCACATCCGATATTTCGTTTTAAATCTTTCAACCCTCATATAATTTTTTTAAGTATCCTATACAATCCCCTCTTATTTAGTTCCACGAAATATATTTCAATTTCGTTGCATCATTTTGAAAGGATAACATTGAGATTGATTCAGTGAGTGGGGGTCATAGGAAATCATGAATGGAAGGTCCTACTTGTATTGGATTTATTTAAATATTTGAAATTGGTGAAATGGGAACGATTCGAAGAAAAAAAAATTCTTTTGAAACAAAAATCATCTCACTTAAGTGGCATTATTTCTCAACTACCCCAACTTTAAAACTCATGTTCTTTGATTTCCTTCAAATTCTGGGAATATGTTTATCTACTTTTTTACTATGAAAAATGTGAAGCAAGAAAATGGATAAATTAAAATTTATTGAGATAGATCGTGACGTGATGATTTTGTTTCACTAAGTAAAACAGAACTCTCACTTTGGTCCAATCTCTAACGTGGCCACACGTTATTCTCACTCTTAGTTTTTTCTGTATGGTTCTCACTATACAATATTTTTCAATTAGGTTAGGTTGTATTATGTTTATATAATTGATGTTTTTTTATTTTCGTTATTTATTATTATTTGTTTTAGATGTTTATTCAGTTGTTTATTCGATTGATGTCATTCTAAGAATTTATTCTAATGATTACTAATCAATCTTTATTTTACTTTGGTATAATTTGTGAACATGTGACAAGGTTTATATTTTGAAGAAGGAATTATTTTTGGATGTAAATATATTCTGGAATTGTATCACATAAGAGAGGAGAGAGAGGAGAGAGACATCCCTGCCAATGAAACAGCACTGGCGAACGGCACTGGGCCGTCAGTGCCGTTTCAGTGACTGATTTCGGTACCTAAACGGCACTCAGAGTGATGCGACGGTCATATAATGGTTCTATTGTGTTCGTCAGATACCGGACAGGCAGATTAGTTTACAGTAGTTGGCCGCCACCAACCCGAATCCCTTTTTAAAATTCTCTTCAAATTATTAACACTTTTTTAATTTATGAATTTTCTTATAATATATATTGTATATACTTATAAATTATATGCTTATATACTATTAGATAGATAGATAGATAGATAGTAGATTCTGAATTTCTAATTTTCACAGAGGTAATTACAGAATTTTACTTTTCAGTTTTTAATCCCTTTCAGCTGGTCTACTTGGTAGCCTATTCGCAGGTATAAAGGAAACTTCTGCAGGCATTTCAAACTGAAATCTGAGTAGCTTTAACTTCAAACGAGCAGCACTCCTGGAGTTTTGATCTCTCGATTACCTACAGGAGGATGCTCATCGCTGTATTTTGACAGCTCCAAGGGTTTCTTAACTTACAAGTAAGAGTTCAAGCTCCTTTCTACAAAATCTTTTCGTCGTGCGGTTTCCAGTTATCTCCTGAGGAATTTGTCTGTCCATCCATAGAACTGGACAACATAACCAGTTTTGAACACTTATATTTTACCCTTGACAGCTCTACTTGTAAAGAACTTCCCACTACCAACAACCACCTGTCATTACTGAAGGCACTTGCTCAGCAATCTATATCTCTTACCATCTCAATCCGGTTAAGGTTCGGTAGCCGTAACGACAGACGGCGCTTCGATGTCGCTTTTGACGAACTTCGCAATTTTGAGAGGGAAGACGAATGCGAAGGAGAGGGGAAACGGTAGATTAAGTGTGGCCATCCTAGCGGGAGGATTGCTTAAAGAATCGTTTTAATTACTCAAAAGGTTTTATGAATGGAATCTTTTCGGATTTCCAAGAATCTCCAAGTGGTTAAAAGTCCAGGTTTGCAATTTCTCTCTCTCTCTCTCTGTCACTGTCTCCTGTCTCAGTCTCTGTCTCTCCCTACCGAAAATCTAGACGATTTCTAGATGATATCGTCTAGAAACGCATCATCTAGAATTGACCCCTTTCTAGAGGATACTAGACGAATGCTAGACTCAAAAGGGTTGCAGGTAAAACTTACTAGACGCCGCTAAATGAACTCTAGACGAACCATAGACACGACCGTCATAAAATTTCTCTAGACGTTCGCTAGACGAGCAGAGTCTAGAAAGTATCTAGAAATAATATAGATTTCCGATAGTTCTCTCTCTCTCTCTTCATGATTATCATCCAGGTCAGTGAATCTCAACCTTACTTGGAAAGTCATATCACAACAGGGTCGGGTGTAAAGGGAGTCCTCGCGCTCGCTCTCGCACGGCATGCTCCAGCGTACCACAAAAAAGTTTTCATGCATACCATTTATTTTTATTATTCACTTTTCTTCAGCATTATCTGAAATCATCGAAAAAACTATTCAAAAATGTTAAATTGTAAGCTTAAACTTTTCAAACCTTGTTATAACAACTAAAAACTAGAAAGAACTTACTTCAAAGTCAACAGTATTTTTCTGAAAATCAATTATTACTTTAATAGCTACATAATCCTTATTATGGTTGCTCACCTGACAATAATTAATAATTGTTTATACAAATTTATGTATTACATCGTAGGCAACTATAAAAAAACATTACTAAATCCTTTTCTGCATAAATGAAATATCCTTGCATTTTTTGTTAATTTAGGAAATTTTGATCTTGGAATTGCCGCCACACGTCCTTATTACAATGGAAAATAATATTTTCATTGTTACTATAAAGAAATCTGTATTCTAATGACATAAAAGAAGGTATATTTACTAAATCCTGTAAAGAATCAATTAATAGGAAACATAATCTTTCTCGACGTTTAGTTAATAAATTATTTCAATCACACGAAAAACAAGTCATAAATATATTTCTTAATTTAAGTAAACAGAGCCGCGGAAAAATACCTATCATGAAATTATTTGCGCTTCTTGCAAATCTGCCACATAGCGGTAAAATTCTGTAGCTCGATTTTTGGTAAATATAGATATTAGATAACTGTAGGTTACACTTACAGCGGTATAAGAAATTTATTTTTTATTTTAGGAAATGGTAAAGATATCAAATTATTTGAAATTGTATAATATACAAATTTGTATAAGCAATTATTAATTATTGCCGGATGAGTAATTATAATGAGGATTATGTAGTTATTAAAGTAAGGAATCATTGACTTTTTTAAAACTACTGTTAATTTTGAAGTAACTACTTGCCACTTTTTATTTGTTCATAACAAGGGTTTAAAAGTTTAAACTTGCAAGTTGACATTTCTGAATAGCTTTTTCGATTATTTCAGATAATTCTGAATAAACTTGAATAATAAAAATAAATTGTATACGTGAAAACTGTTTTACGGAATGCAGGGGTAAGAGGTCTGAGTATGAGCGCTAAGTCTCCATTTACACGTAACCCTGTATCTTAATGATTCTTAATTTTTCCATTTTCTTACTTGATATTTTTCATAGTAAAAAAGTCAAGCTTTCTTCCGGGACTATTTGCAAAAAAGTTGAAGAACTCTAAATTGCGAAAAAAGTTAAATAAACTATTAATTCATTCAAAAAATGGTTGAACATTATTTTTGTAGTTTTTATAAATAATAAAGTAGGATGAAAAAGTTTAAATAACACTTTCGAAAATCCACATCAAGAATTAAATCACGTAATTAAAAAGCGACTTACAGGATTTTGAAACTACTCGTTCAGGTGTTGGGGTGGGAAATTTAACTCCCCACCACTCATGGAGGGGTGGAAATCTTGGTCTAAAAATTTGTGGATTAATTACTGTTGGTTAGAAAAACGTATTCCTAGAATCTGAAGACAATCTAAGAACATAACTTTTAAAGTTTTATGAAGTTTTATTAAGGATATATGTATTTTTAAACCTTTTTAAGTTTCTTGTTAAATTTTTTTTGCTAACACTCTTCATCCAGGGTTGCGAATTCGAAATTTGCTAGGCCCAATTCGCCGTATCCTAGAGAAAATTGTTGGAAAATCTGAAAAGACACCACATTTGCTTTTATCGCATGGCATTGGCGAGTAAACGTACGTGCAAATATTAGGGAAAATTGTGCTTCTCATTATGGCAGCAAGTTTCAAGTTTCATAATGCAAACATCGATAAACCTATGGTTTTTTTCTGCTGTTCAGAATTGTGTCAGGAATGGAGGAAAAAGATATCAGATCTCTGCCGGGAGTTCATCGAATCTAAGCAGTTTTGCTGACACTGCTTGGAACGACATCGCGTCTCGGATTGTCCATCAACAAACGGTGCCACGAATGTTCAGGGAAGCATCACTCGACACTCAATGGGTCTTCCTAACTACTATATTTTACAGTTCATAGTGCGATACCAACGTCTTGAATTCATAACGGCAATTCTTTATTCACTACACACATAACGGAATGGTCTTCATGCTCAAGGTGTAGGCCCATGTGGGTAGAAAACGTCCGCGTAAAGCATGAACCCATGAGAGTGGAAGAGACGGACAGATGTATTTGTTAATAGATTTAATACTTTCACGATGAATCATCATAATACATTTAAATTCAAAATTTAAAGATTTTTCGGGTTTCAATCCTGTGCAAAACTATGAATGTTGCCGACGTTTCGTGAACATTGCAGTTCACTTCTTCAGGGCTGACCTGAAACTGAAGTGTCAGGTTATGTTGTTGTTATATATGTTTTCTCTACGATGCCTGTGATTGGCCAGAGCGCCCTATGGTGGGGACTGACTGAACTTGATTAGCCAATCAGTTCCAACCATGGGGCGCTGAATTTGTTTACAAAAATCATACAACTTATAAAATAATTGATAATGGTGCTGAAATTATGACGAAGTTCCTAACGAAAAGGACTGCGATTGAAAAAAAAAAAAAACTAATTTGTCTGAAGACAAATGTCAAGATAATGAATTTTGTTATTAAACTTGTTTTTAAAAATTTTACAATTTATCAACTAATTATGAGTTACTGATGTTATCACGAAGTTCCCAAGTAAAAGGACTGACATGGAAAAAAAACATGACGGACATCAGTCACCGGAACATCACGAATCAATCTGGACATCAATTTAAAGATTAATATAATTCTATCATTGCTCTATCATTGCCCGACAAGCCCAATCCATTGAGCAGCTCTTATCACACCAAATTGTGAATGGCCTTATCTAGGAGGCTTAGTTCTGACTGATGACTACAGGACTGGTTCTTGACCAGCTGACATCTTGTTAGGAGCATATGTCTACTCATTCATCATCCTGAAAGTATTAAGGAAAGGAGTATAATGCTGCCCGATAGCTGAACAAAGGATATTTCGTTACATCCTAACCGGCCAAATTCCAGTACTAGACTACAGATAGGCTTCAACTGTAGTTTCTTATCATTATTACCTTGCAACAAATCTGTTCTCAGGATGCTGTCATCGTGCTCACAACACGGCGGGTGGCAGTGTTATATAGTGCGTCATTATTAGGACCGACAGATTCGTCATCGTCTGACGACGAGGCGGGCCTCGTTCGGGACCGGACATTTAAGGGGATTTATGAGGATCAGAAAACGGGATTCCATTTTTCAGCCATACGGTTGAATATTTTTGTATCATTTTTTGTATACGACATCTAAATATTATTCTTTTTCGCTGGACAGAGCCGGTTTTTCGATAAAATTTTTATATTTTGTTTAATAATAAAAAATAAAGATTAATAGCAGTGACGTTCATAGAAGGCTATGCGTGCATTTTTGCGGCAACGAGACAGGCACCCCGGAGCACGTCAAATTACGCGGAACGAATCACCCTCTTATTGTTATTAGATTGGAGCCGGTTACAAAAACTGACAGTATGCATGACTGCCACCTTTTTTTCTGTCAATTTTTTTCTTCGTTTTCCAAGAATTGAGCGAAGGGTTACGGTCACGGTCAATTACGCCTGGGAGTCCTTCACACCGGGCGGTCTGATTTTTTTTATATTAATATTTAAAATACATTTTATTCCAAATTTCTATTTGATTTTCAAATTTGTAAAATGAATCAATGTTTTCTGCAAATCAAACCTGAAAATTAAGTTTCAAAAAGGAGGAAAAGTTGGCAAAATTTTGAATCAGAATTCATGAGAATAAAGAAAAACGACCAACATTTTTAAATTCAGACAATTCCGTTAGGGAGGACTTGAAATTGAAATTAAATTATATATTGCAACGTAAAAGCTTCTAAAATTATCGAAATATAAATGTTGATCAAATTAAAAAAATTATGATTTAACGTAAACATGGATTAGACAAAAATGTTCTAAAATCAAAAAATAAATTCACTTTTATTTTCACCGTTCAAAATGGAAAAATTTTTAATTGTAAATCTTTAAAATTGTATTATTTTAAATCTAAAGAAACGTCTAAAATACAAAGTAATTTTAAATGGGAAATTTTTCATTAGAGAATTTTTCCAAAAAGTTCGACATTTCAAGCTTAGTGAAAAAAAAACAATTTTTCTATTGAACAATTTCTTCAGTTATTGATGTTTTTAATTTTAGAATTTTGAATTTTCATGGTAAACGCTAAATTCTCAATTTTTCCCCATTATAAGTTGAAAATTCGCGATTAAAATTGAAATGGTTGAATTTCAATAAGCTTAATGGACAATTGAAAAATCGTTAATTTCTGAACGATTAAAGTTACTTAAAGTAATAGAAATTTGTAAGCGTTTCGGCACATCAAAGTGATATTCTCCTACTTTATGAGGGGATATGATTTGTACCGGTAAGGAGATAATCGTGGGGGAATACGATAGGAGGGTGTAAGAGGTCTGGAGAGAAATCTCGGAAGGTAGAAAGAGAGGGAGTGAGGGAAGTGAATAGGAGTTAAGTTCTTAGGAGAGAGTGAGAGGTCTGGAGTTGTCTCCACTAGGTTCGTAGTCCGGATGAAAAATCGAATAAATATCTATGACGTTCGGGATCCAACCGAGTATATCTGGTATGCCAGCCGTATCAGCGGTTGCGAGTTATCTGGGATGCCAACGACTCGTTAAAGGGGGAAAAATAGGAGGAAAAAAAAAACAAAACAAATGAAATTACCCTAGTGTCTTAGGTAAAAGAAAAAAATGCTGACCGTTTTCTGTGGTTTAATTGGTTGGATCTTTCATTTAGTTTGTTTGAAATCGTACAAGACCTAAGTGACAGGTAATGCCTGTACTGGCATAGCTAAAGTGTGCCCAATTTCGCCAGAGTTTGTGCAAAAAAGAGAGAGACAGAATTTGGTGACTCGGGTTCCGACCGCAAGGGGGCGCGTTTGTTGCGTGGCCTGGCGGCGGTATTCGAATCCCCAAAGCGGGAAATCCAGCCTTGGGAAGGAGAGTGGCGGTGAGAGTACCTTTTTGATTCTTGATTGGATTGCCTGGCCCGAGCGGAAGTCCAGCCCGGGGAGGTTACGAATGCTAATAGCGGGAGATCCACCCGTTAGCTTTTAGATCAGAGCGGGGAATCCAGCCCTGATCATTCTGCCCATGATCCAATAAATACATGGTCTAGCCATGCGCAAGTAAAAAAACTGAGCCAATGAGGACCCACCGCTTCTTTTCTCCATCTTGGATGAATAAGGCGGCAAACGTAAGTGATTTTAAAATGTAAAATGTTAGAATTGAAATTTCTTGTAATTTTGAGGTATGCAAATACTTCAATTCTAATCAAATGTATTGTAATGTTGAAAATGGGTGAAGGAAAATACGGATGCAGTGCTCACATCATATAAGATGTTAATTATCATGTTTTATTTATTAAAAAATATTTTTCCTTAGTTTTGGAGGAAAATCTGAGTTCGAAATATACAATATTTATTCACAATTCTGAAATACACTTGCTCACTCCTTTTTTTAAAAGTTCTATTACGTTCGTAATATAATTCTCACATTTGGGACGAGAGAAGGTGGCAAGTGACAATTTTTGAAACAAGGCATTCTTTGTTAGAAAATTCTCTACAATTCAAATACACACCGAGTTAAAACGATTTGCTCCGAACCGTATTTTTAATGGTAGCAGTACGTCGAAGTTGATTTTTCATGTAAAAAGGCATATACTTCAATATCTTTACGGTTCAAGAGCAGAGAAAATGTTTTATATATTATATAGAATATTTTATAAATCTTATGTCACATTGTGACACCGTTTCATTGAAAAGTGATTTTCTGGTAAGTGAATAACTTTTTTCGATAAAACTTGCTTTCTCGGTGTTCATCTACTGAACATCTCGGCGGGGACATTTCACAATTTGAAAAGCTAAATAACAATTGAAATTGTTGTGACGATTTTAAGATGATTTTCAGAGGCCACAAAATTCTAACCCCAAAAGTAAATGACAGTTCCCTCCGAAATGAATTTTTGTTTTATGAATCAACTGTTGCCCTCTGTATTCAGTAACCGTTCCACCATTTACATGTAATATAAAATCACATTTGAACACATTATAAATCTATCTTATTCTTAGCAGACTTTTTTACGGAATTATAAATGTTGTTGGTGAAACCACGTAATATTGCACACATGCATATTTATAGGTAAAAGGAAGTCGAAATTTTACAATATGAGACAGTCTTTTCAACTTCATGTAAAAATAGTAAATCTTAATTTCAATACGTATATACAAATGAAGATAATTTACTTTTCACATTGCATTGCCTGGTGACTTGTGGACAAAGTTGTCTCTGAAATTTCGAAGATGAATCGGATCTTCATTTCTTATCATGAATTATCTTTATCAGTGTAAAATTTATCGCGCACAAATATTGTCAGGGCTTGGAACGGGTTGCTTTTTATTAACTTCTTTACTGTTTCGATTCATGGTTACGAAAAAGTTACTTATTTTATGAAAAGGTTACTTTTGGTAACATTTTTTGTCCAAAATAACGAAATGAATTCATTTAATCGTATCATTTCAAAACTGTAGAAGAATGTAAAAATTCAAATTTTTTTCGTTCTGGCACTCAAGAGCCACAAAAAGTTAGGAAATAACAATAAAATAATAAGTAGCTTCCAAGTTAACGGCAAAGAAAGGGCTGTCAACTGCATTGTCATGAATCCTAAAAAAATTCCAATTTATCCAAAATTTGTAGTTTTCAAATTAAACTGTTAAATCTTTTTCATTTTTACACGTTTCAATGAGATTTTAGCTAATTTGGTTGAAATTCTGGTACAATTTCAACAATTTTGGTCGTTTTGGCTTACAAGCTGAACAATTTTGTTGCAAAATAACCTATTTCGTTGAAAAGCCATATTTTTGGAATGAATTCAACTGTTTTTGATATCAAATGAAAATACTTTTTCGGTTATCACATTTCTCGTTAAAGATTCATCTTCTTTAGTCAGAAAGATTAAAACATTTTGTTAACAGTTAAACAACTTTCTTGAACATATATTTTTCCTGAAGATTCTTTTTTTCTGTGGAAACTTCGTCTGTTTTAGTAAAAAATCTTTCTTTTTGGTTAATTATTGGCCACATTATTGTCAGAATTATGGTCACTATTTGACTATTTTTTGAAGCTTTAACAGTTCCGTGCCCTGCGTATTGTTCATCTAGAAAGTAACACAACTTTTGGTATAATAATCGCAGGCAAAAAAATCACGGCATCAAAACAAATAATAATGTACTTAAACTATTTGTGCTTTCCTAA
>CAKNXH010073575.1:0-11056 GCA_932178445.1 Andricus quercusramuli | reverse complement strand
TGTCATTTCTGCTAAATTAGGTGAATTTTGAAATGAGAAAGACAAATTTTCAAAAATGAATTGAATTTTCAACCAAAAAGTTGCATTTTTATCCGAAAAAGATTAAATTTCTCTTGAAACAGATGAATTTTTAATTTTAAAAAATTCAAAGAAATAGTTCAATTTTCATCCAGAAACAACTTCAGTTCTATTTTCAACGCCAAAATATTTAATTTAATCAAAAAGTGAATTTTCTACAAAGTAGTTACATTTTCAACAAAACAGCAGAATTTTCAACCAAAAAGTATGACTTTTCAACAAAATTGTTGAATTTTAAAGAAAACATTTGCATTTTTATCCAAGAAAGATGTCATTTCTGCTAAATTAGGTGAATTTTGAAATGAGAAAGACAAATGTTCAAAAATAAATTGAATTTTCAACCGAAAAGTTGCATTTTTATTCAAGAAAGATGAAATATTTTTTTAAAACCAGATGAAATGTAAAAATTTTTTTTAAATAGTTACATTTTCATCCAAAGAAATTCCCAGTTCACTTTCCAACAATAAAACAGGTGAATTTTTAAATAAAAAAGACGAATTTTCAAAAAAAGAGTTGAATTTTCACCCAAAAGGATTTCAATAGACTTTTCTACAGAATAATACAAATTTTAAACAAAGAGTAAATTTTCTAGGAAATATGAGGATAATATTATACGAAAATGAAAGAAAAAATTTTTTTATGAAAAAAGTTTAAAACTTACGAAAAATAATTATTCTAAAAATAGCTTTTGTAAATATTTTATTTTTTATTTTTGCTTCTTACCAGTTTTTTCAAAATGGCTAAATTTTAATAATCGTGGCTTATTTATTGGGAGAAAAAATTCCCTATACTCTACATTTAAATAAGTCAAAATTTGACTGAAGATTCAGTCATTTTTACTGAAAAACAGTCGCTTTAACAGATGAATCAGCCAATTGAAGTGACTGATTCGTCTGCTACATTAAAATAGTAAAATTACTTCAAAATTAAAATTCCTCATTAAATTCCTATATTTTGATAAATGATCAATCATAATTACTGATTTAATTAGTGATTATTACTGATTAAATCACTTAAAATGACTTTGTTTATATCATTCAAATTTACAGATTCGTTCAATGTATGTTACTGATTAGATCGATTTGTCTTTTTTGGTAGAAAAGGAATTTATCTTTTTTAGTTGAAAATTTAACTCTACTAGAAAATTCGTTTTTTTTTTTGTTGAAATTGTTTTGATTTGGAATAAAAGATATTTTGGCCTGAAATTTTGTTTGAAAACTTATTTCTGTGGTTGATAATTAAACTACTTTGTTGAAAATCTGTTGTTTTTTATTGATTGAAAATTAATTTTTTCAAATGAACATTGATCTTTTTCAGTTGAAAATGCAACTATATGCTTAAAACTGCATGCAATTTGATAAAAATTCGTCTTTATTGGTAGAAAATGAATTTTTTCGCTGAAAATGTATCTTTTTAGTTAAATTCAACTGTTTTAGATTTAAAATTGAAATCTTTTTTTTTTTTAGTTGTCATATCATCTATTACATTTTTTGCTGATATGTTGAAAATTTAGTTTTAAAAATTTGACTAATTTTTTTGTGGTTGAAAATTAATGTTGTTAATTGAAAATTCACCTATTACTTTTTTGGCTGGAAACAAATCTTTTTTTAGTTGCAGATTCAACTATTTAGTTAAAAATGAATGCTTTTTGCGTTGAAAATTCGTCTTTTTTTGGTAGAAAATTAATCTTTTTGGCGGAATTTTTTCAAGAATTAAACTACTTGGTTGAAAGTTGAACTGCTTTTCAACAATTCATTCTTTTTGTTAATGGTTTATCATTTTAGTTGAAAATTCGTCTGATTGGTTGAAAATTAAACTTTCGTAATTAAAATTTTTTTTTTTTTAAATAAATTTTTCAGTCATTTTAAATTATCCAATCTGTTGGATTTTCACATAAACTAATTTTCAATAAAGTATTTAAATTTTCAACAAAAGAGTTGAACCTTCAACTTAAATGATGAATTATTAACAAAAAAATTAATTTTTCAACAAAGTAGTTGAATTTTCAATTTAAAAAAATGAATTTTCAACCAAGAAGACGACTAGTCTACCATAAAAGATGACTTGTCTACTAAAAGATGAATTTTCAATTCAAAAGGCCGAATTTTTTATCTAAAAAGACGAATAATAATCCAATAAAAAAGATGAATTCTGAATTAAAAATATAATAGTAGATTTTTCAAATAAAAAGAATTTATTTAAAAAAAAATACTTGTCTACTAAAAGATGAATTTTAAATTCAAACTGACGAATTTTCTGTCTAAAAAGACGAATGATAAAACAGTTCAAATTTTCAACAAAAAAATTGGAATTTTCAAGCGAGGAAAGAAGGCTTTTCTACTGAAAGATAAATTTTCGATTCAAAAGGCCGAACTTTCTATCTAAAAAGGCGAATGATAAAAACTCGAAAAAGACGAATTCTATACCAAAAATATAATAGTAGATTTTTCAAATAAAAGGAATTTATTTTCATCAAAAAAAATATTTTTCTACTAGAAGATGAATTTCAAATTTAAAAGGTCAAATTTTTTTTCTAAAAAGACGGATGATAATCTTCAAATAAAAAGAATGTTTTTTTCAACCAAAATAATGCTTTTCTACTGAAAGATGAATTTTAAATTCAAAAGGCCGAATTTTTTCATCAAAAAAGACGAATGATAAACAAATAAAAAAGACAAATTGTTAATTAAAAATATAACAGTAGATTTTTCAGATAAAAAGAATTTATTAAAAAAAAACTTCTCTACTAAAAGATGAATTTTAAATTCAAACTGCCGAATTTTCTATCTAAAAAGACGAATGATAAACACACGAAAAAGACGAATTCTGAACAAAAAATATAATAGTCGATTTTTCAAATAAAAAGAATTTTTTTTCAACCAAAATAATACTTTTCTATTAAAAGATGAATTTTAAATTTAAAAGGCCGAATTTTCTGTCTAAAAAGACGAATGTTAAAACATTTAAATTTTCAACAAAGAAATAGGAATTTCCAACCGTGAAAAGATGACTTTTCTACTAAAAGATGAATTTTAAATTCAAAACGTCGAATTTTCGATCTAAAAGGACGAATGATAATCAAACAAAAAAGACGAATTCTAAACCAAAAATATAATAGTAGATTTTTCAAATAAATAGAATTTATTTTCAACCAAAATAATACTTTTCTACTGAAACATGAATTTTAAATTCAAAAGGCCGAATTTTCTGTCTAAAAAGACGAATGGTAATTAAATAAAAGAGGTCAATTCTGAACCAAAAATATAATAGTAGATTTTTCAAATGAAAAGAATTTATTTTCAACCAAATTGATACTATTCTACTAAGGGCCGAATTTTCTGCCTAATAAGACGAATGTTAAAACATTTAAATTTTCAACCAAAAAATAGGAATTTTCAACCCAGAAAAGATGAATTTTCAACCAAGAAGATAGTCTACCATAAAAGATGATTTTTCTATCAAAAGATGAATTTTCAATTCAAAACGCGGAAATTTTCTATCTAAAAAGAAGAATGATAATCAAACAAAAAAGACGAATACTGAAGCAAAAATATAATAGTGGATTTTTCAAATAAAAAGAATTTTTTCAACCAAAATAATACTTTTCTACTAAAAGATGAATTTTAAATTTAAAAGGCCGAATTTTTTATCTAGAAAGACGAATTATAAACACACTAAAAAGACGAATTCTGAACCAAAAATATAATAGTAGATTTTTCAAATAAAAAGAATTTATTTTAAAAAAAAATACTTTTCTACTAAAAGATGAATTTTAAATTCAAAAGGCCGAATTTTCTGTCTAAAAAGGCGAATGTTAAAACAGTTAAATTTTCAACAAAAAAATAGAAATTATCAACCGAGGAAAGAAGACTTTTCTACTAAAAGATGAATTTTCAATTCAAAACGTCGAATTTACGATCTAAAAAAAGACGAATGATAATCAAACAAAAAATACGAATCCTGAACCAAAAATATAATAGTAGATTTTTCAAATAAAAAGAATTTATTTTCAAGAAAATAAAATACTTTTCTATTCAAAGATGAATTTCAAATTTAAAAGGCCGAAGTTTCTGTCTAAAAAGACGAATGTTAAAACAGTTAAATTTTCAATAAAAAAATAAGATTTTTCAACCGAGGAAAGAACACTTTTCTAGAAAAAGATGAATTTTCAATTTGAAAACGCCGAATTTTTTATCTAAAAAGACGAATGATAATCAAATAAAAAATACGAATTCTGAACCAAAAATATCATAGTAGATTTTTCAAATAAAAAGAATTTATTTTCAACCAAAATCTATGTTCTATTAAAAGATGAATTTCAAATTTAAAAGGCCGAATTTTCTGTCTAAAAAGACGAATGATAAACACACGAAAAAGACGAATTCTGTACCAAAAATATAATACTAGATTTTTCAAATAAAAAGAATTTATTTTAAATTTAAAAAAAACTTTTCTATTAAAAGATGAATTTCAAATTTAAAAGGCCGAATTTTTTATCTAAAAATAAGACGAATGATTATCAAATAAAAAAGACGATTTCTCAACTGCAAATATAATAGCAGATTTTTCAAATAAAAAGAATTTATTCTCAAGAAAAAAAAATACTTTTCTACTAAAACATGAATTTTAAACCCAAACTGACGAATTTTCTGTCTAAAAGACGAATATTAAAACAGTTAAATTTTCAATAAAAAAATAGTAATTTTCAACCGAGGACAGAAGACTTTTCTAGTAAAAGATGAATTTTCAATTTGAAAACGTCGAATTTTCTATCTAAAAAGACGAATGATAAACACACGAAAAAGACGAATTCTGAACCAAAAATATAATAGTAGATTTATCAAATAAAAAGAATTTATTTTCAACCAAAATAATACTTTTCTATTAAAAGATGAATTTTAAATTTAGAAGGCCGAATTTTCTGTCTAAAAAGACGAATGATTATCAAATAAAAAATATGATTTCTCAACTAAAAATGTAATAGTAGATTTTTCAAATAACAAGATTTTATTTTTAAAAAAAATACTTTTCTACTAAAAGATGAATTTCAACCCAAACTGACGAATTTTCTGTCTAAAAAGACGAATGGTAATCAAATAAAAGAGGTAAATTTTAAACCAAAAATGTAATAGTAGATTTTTCAAATAAAAAGAATTTATTTTCTATACCAATAAAGACAACATTATCTAATCAGTAATGTCCAGCGATCGAATCAGTAATAATGATTTGAGCAAAGTCATTTTGAATTACGTAATTAGTAACATTCACTAATTAGCTCAGTTATTTTTACTGATTTAATCTGTAACTTTCATTGTTTTAATCAGTAATTTTTAATTATATCAAAGAATTGATTAAAATGTAGGAATTTTATAGAGCATCTTAATTTATAAATAATTTTACTATTTTATTTTAGCAGACAAATCAGTTACTTGTATTGAATGATTGATTCAGTCAGCAATATTAACTGAAACAGCTATTATAACGACTCTTTTGTAGGTAGAAAAGACTGACTTTTCAGTCAAAGCATGCTTGATTGATTTAATCAGTCAAATTTTGACTGATTTTATTTCAGACTGCGGGTAATACAAATTAATTGTTTAATTAACCCTTTCATCTGACTATTAAAAAAATATATTTTTACATTAAATCTGAAGAAAATAGGTGTTACATATCTTTCAAGAATCCAGGATCAAGATTTAAAAGCCGTTATAAAGCAATCGACGTTCGAGGTAGATTAACTTTGTGGTTCTGTTACTTTCTGGGAAGCAATTCAATCGCGACAGTTCACAGTTCATCGATCATTTTTTCATTAACTTTTTAAACGCTTTCTTGATGTAATTCGTCACACAGAAAACGAAATAAAAATTATCAAGATATTATTCAACAATTATGTTTTTTACTTTAAGGTTGTATAATTGAATATTGACTATTATTTTTATAATAAAGGTTTATTTCTTCTTTAAAATACCCCTATTACAATTATATACTTTTTTGAAATTTGTTGGTGATGTTGTGAAATGAGTATCTGAATTAACTTTTCAAAATTAAAAATACATCCTTTTTTATTTTTTTATATCAATTTAAAAGTTTATTAATAAATTCAATGTATAGAGATGAAATTTCAAATTCAAAGAAACATATAATGTAAACATTATTAGAATGTTTCAATGAAAATAATTGTGAAATGGTTTTTATGGTGTGGACAGATTGACTAATTATTAACTTATATAATTCATATATAATTGAATAAGGGATATAATTGGTGTAATAAAGGTTTAATTCTATTTAAAATACCCCTATTCCAATTACATGATTTTTCAAACGTTTCTGATGTTGTGAAATGAGTATCTGAATTCACTTTTCAAAATTAGGTATACATATATTTTAATTTTTTTTACATCAATTTAAAAGGTTATATTAATAAATTCAATGTATATAGAGATGAAATTTCAAATTCAAAGAATCATATAATGTAAACATTATTAGAATGTTTCAATGAAAATAATTGTGTAATTCTTTTTATGTTGTGGACAGATTTACTAATTATTAACTTATGTAATTGATATATAATTGAATAAGGGATATAATTGGTGTAATGTAAGTTTAATTCTATTTAAAATACACCTATTCCAATGACATGATTTTTCAAACGTTACTGATATTGTGAAATGAGTATCTGAATTTAATTTACAAAATTATATGTATATATGGTTTGAATGAAAATTATAGTTGGATGTTTTTTATGTTGTGAACAGATTAATTGATTATTAGCTGATTTTTTTTCAATAATATTAAATTATTTGAAGATTGAATTTTAATTTTGTTGTTTCAAGTGACATAAACTAATTATTTATTTCAAAGTTATGTAATTGAATATTGGCTATAATTTGTAAAATGAAAGTTTATTTTTATGTTTAAAATACCTCTATTCCAACTATGTAATTTTTGCGATGTGAAATGAGTATCTGAATTCTGATTTCAAAATATGTATTTTAATTTTTGATTTTTTATGAAATTAGTTTGAAAGATCATTAATAATTCAAATTTGCAGAAAAATATAAGGTAAAAATTATTCGAATGGTTTGGTGAAAATAACTTTTTATTGATTTTTATGCTGTAAACAGATTAATTAATTATTGACTGTTTATTTTTTTTACAGTAAAAATTACATAAATGTTGAATCTCAATTGTAGTCTATCAAGTAACATAATAATTGATTATTTACTTTAAAATTATGTAATCGAATATTATTTGTATAATGAAAGTTTATTTTTTATTTAAAATACATCTATTACAATTATATAATTTTTGTAATGTTTTTGATGTTGTGAAATGAGTACCTGAATGCAATTTCCAAAATGATGTGTACATATGTTTTAATTCTTTCGAAAATTAGTATACAAGTGGTCAGAAACTTTCAACAAATAATAGTTATGCAAAAATTGGGTAAATAATAAAAATTAATGAAAAAAACAAACTTTTTCATTTTAGGTGTGTTTGTGATTTTAATTAATGATTATCTACTGTAGGGTGGTCTTTCTTAAATTCTCTCTTCACATATTCTTCATTTATGTTCACTTATCCTCGTTTGCCAAATCTTTCTTTTGTTTGTGAAAAAGCGATCTAAATTCAATTTGAGACTGATAACGATAAGCGTTTTATGAAAGTTGACTCAGAGGTATCTTGTAATTATGAAATCCGAAATATTGCATTCACTTTATCAGTTAATTCATTTATTATCTTTTTCTCGGAACATAATTATTTTAGATAATATTACTAATTAATCAAATTGATATCTAATTAAAATTAAAAACTAATTAAATTAGTTACAGACTTCAGAGACCCAAACAGAGTTGGGTAGTAACTTGTTACAAGTAACTAAGTTACTGCAAAGTTACGTTAGTTTTTTTGTTAAAATTTTGTTGTTGTTAAAAAACCTAAAAATTAAACAATTTCTCTTTTGGTAAAAAAACCTAATTTTTTGGTTAAATACAACTGTGTTTGATTTCAAATCAAAATCTTTTTTGGTTGAAATAATATGAACTATTATACTTTTCATTAAAATTCATCTATTTTGGTTGACAATTATTGCATTTTAATAAAAAACCAAGTAGATATGTATTTTATGGTTGAAAGGTAATTTTTTTGCGAAAAAATTTAAGCTTTAGGTTTGAAAATGCAACCGTTTTATTAATCTTTTTGACTAGAAAATTCAATATTTTCGGTAAAAACATCAACTTTTTTTTGGTTGAAAATTCAAATATTTTGGTAGGATATTAATCTGATTTGGTTGAAGATTCAGCTACTTTGTTAAAAGTTCTTCTTTTCGGGTTGAATTCCACTGTTTGATTTCAAATTAAAATCTTTTTTGGTTGGAATAATATCAACTATTATATTTTTCGCTGAAAATTCATTACTTTTGGTTAAAAATTCAATTATTTTGTTGAAAATTCAATCATTTTACTTGATTGAAAAGTAATTTTTTGTTAAAAATTCATGTTTTCGATTTGAAAATTCAACTGTTTTCTAGAAAATTCATCTTTCTAACTTAAAAATTCAACAATTTAGTGGAAGTTTTTTTCTTTCTTGGTTCGAAATTCGGATGTTTTTGTAATAAAATCTTTTTAAAAATAGTTGCATTTTTAAATAAGGTAATTAACTGTCAATAACAACAAAATGAATTTGCAATAAAAAAAGATGAATTTTCTAGTGAAAGATGAATTTTTAATTTAAAAGGACGAATGTTGAACAAAACTATTTAAAATAGTTAAATTTTCAACCAAGTAGTAGAATTTTTAACCAGAAGAGATGAATTATGAACGGAAAATATAATAAATAATTCGATGTTAATTGTTTCTTGTCTAGTGGTCTTGAATAAATATTTTTTTAATATTGATTTTCATTTATAAATTGTGAAAAAATTGCTCTCAAGCTCCGCTGGGATCCGAACCCAGATCTTTCAGATTGCCGGTCTGATGCTCTCACTCACTAAGCTACGGGGAGACGAGATCAATTTCATCACAACCCCTGCAAGTTCAATGCCGACGTAATTCCTTATAATGGCAAGATTGTTTTTGTCTACTGGTCTGAAATCAATATTTTTTTAATATTGGTTTTTATTTCTAAATAGTACAAAAAATATTAAATACATTTATCTGGTCAAAACCATAACATAAAAAAATGTAAAACATTCGAATGTTTGAAAAATTGATCTTACAAGCATAATGAATTACGTCGAAAGTCAAATGTGAAGAAATTGATCTCGTCACTCCGTAGCTTAGTGGGTAAGAGCATCAGACCGGCAATCTGAAATACCTGGGTTCGGATCCCAGCAGAACTTGAGAGCAATTTTTTCACTATTTAGAAACAAAAATCAATATTCAAGAAATATTGACTTTTGACCAGTAGACAAAAAACAATTAACATCCAATTATTAAATACATTTAACTTGTCAAAACCATACATGAACTTTCAACCTGAAGTGAAATTTTGAAATTTTACCTAAAAAAGGTGGATTTTCATATTCGGGTTTATTAATTCAGTTTGTATTTGAGCGAGAAACAGGAAAAAGAGAAAATTCTTTGAAATGGGGAGAAAAAAAGGAAAATTGTTCTGAATTATTCAGATTCAATTTGAATAAAATGAATAATAAATAACAGTATAATAGTAATAAATAAAAAGAAGATTAAAATATTAAAGTGGTAGGCTACTTTTTCTTAATAGCAGGGATTGTACATGATTGTAGTTGCCCTTACAAATTTGAATCAAGCAGATTCTCACGATTGAATCTCATAAGAGTTCCTGAGAATTTTCACCAGGAAGCTCATTAACTCTATACTCGAACGCTTCTGAAATTGTCTTCAAGGTCTAATCGTCGTAATAGCTCACAGAAGAACATTAAATTTCATCGTTCTTTTACTACGTGGAAACGGTTGATTATATATTTTTCAAAACCTTGATAAAAAAAATGTAAAATATCCTTATGAAGAAAACCTTCATAAAGGGAATATAGAACTTTTTTTAAATAGTCAAAATTCGAAATAGAATTAATGTTCCAAAATAAATTCCTAGTTTATTTATATATAACACAAATAATTTGTTTAACGCATTTACTTTTTTTGGTGATTTGAACAAATTTCCGGGCGATATGCATGGAAATTAAAAAAAAAGTCTAATGCATTTTTTGAACATCCTAGAACACATAATGTGTTTACTAGGATGGTCCAAAAATGCATTGGATGTATGTTTTTTAATTGTCATGCATATCGTCCCAAAAAATTTTTTTTATTTATTTTATTTTTTTTATTCATTAGAACGAAATTCCGGATCATATGCATGGAAATTTAAAAAAAAGTACAATACATTTTTTGACCATCCTAGAACACATAATATGTATACTAAGATGATCGAAAAATGCATTGGAATTTTTTTCCTTTCAATTTTCATACATATCGCCCGGAAATTTATTTATATTTATTTTGTTCTTAATTCGAACAAATATCCAGGCGACATGCTTGAAAATTGAAAAAAATCCAATGCATATTATATATACCAGGATGGTCCAAAAATACTTTGGATACATTTTTTTTAATTTCCATGCATATGGCCCCGAAATTGGTTTTCATTTCTTTATTTTTTTGTTGATTTGAACAAATTTCCGGGCGATATGCATGGAAATAAAACAAAAGTCCGATGTATTTTCTGACCATCCTAGAACAAATAATATGTTTACTAGGATGGTCCAAAAAAGGATTGGAATTTTTTTTCTTTCAATTTTCATACATATCGCCCGGAAATTTATTTTCATTTATTTATTTTGTTGTTAATTCGAACAAATATCCAGGCGATATGCATGAAAATAAAAAAAAATCCAATGCATATTATGTATATTAGGATGATCCAAAAATGCATTGGATATATTTTTTTTAATGGTCATGCATATCGCCCTGAAATTTGTTTTCATTTATTAATTTTTTTA
>CAKNXH010073574.1:0-11108 GCA_932178445.1 Andricus quercusramuli | reverse complement strand
TGTCATTTCTGCTAAATTAGGTGAATTTTGAAATGAGAAAGACAAATTTTCAAAAATGAATTGAATTTTCAACCAAAAAGTTGCATTTTTATCCGAAAAAGATTAAATTTCTCTTGAAACAGATGAATTTTTAATTTTAAAAAATTCAAAGAAATAGTTCAATTTTCATCCAGAAACAACTTCAGTTCTATTTTCAACGCCAAAATATTTAATTTAATCAAAAAGTGAATTTTCTACAAAGTAGTTACATTTTCAACAAAACAGCAGAATTTTCAACCAAAAAGTATGACTTTTCAACAAAATTGTTGAATTTTAAAGAAAACATTTGCATTTTTATCCAAGAAAGATGTCATTTCTGCTAAATTAGGTGAATTTTGAAATGAGAAAGACAAATGTTCAAAAATAAATTGAATTTTCAACCGAAAAGTTGCATTTTTATTCAAGAAAGATGAAATATTTTTTTAAAACCAGATGAAATGTAAAAATTTTTTTTAAATAGTTACATTTTCATCCAAAGAAATTCCCAGTTCACTTTCCAACAATAAAACAGGTGAATTTTTAAATAAAAAAGACGAATTTTCAAAAAAAGAGTTGAATTTTCACCCAAAAGGATTTCAATAGACTTTTCTACAGAATAATACAAATTTTAAACAAAGAGTAAATTTTCTAGGAAATATGAGGATAATATTATACGAAAATGAAAGAAAAAATTTTTTTATGAAAAAAGTTTAAAACTTACGAAAAATAATTATTCTAAAAATAGCTTTTGTAAATATTTTATTTTTTATTTTTGCTTCTTACCAGTTTTTTCAAAATGGCTAAATTTTAATAATCGTGGCTTATTTATTGGGAGAAAAAATTCCCTATACTCTACATTTAAATAAGTCAAAATTTGACTGAAGATTCAGTCATTTTTACTGAAAAACAGTCGCTTTAACAGATGAATCAGCCAATTGAAGTGACTGATTCGTCTGCAACATTAAAATAGTAAAATTACTTCAAAATTAAAATTCCTCATTAAATTCCTACATTTTGATAAATGATCAATCAAAATTACTGATTTAATTAGTGATTATTACTGATTAAATCACTTAAAATGACTTTGTTTATATCATTCAAATTTACAGATTCGTTCAATGTATGTTACTGATTAGATCGATTTGTCTTTTTTGGTAGAAAAGGAATTTATCTTTTTTAGTTGAAAATTTAACTCTACTAGAAAATTCGTTTTTTTTTTTGTTGAAATTGTTTTGATTTGGAATAAAAGATATTTTGGCCTGAAATTTTGTTTGAAAACTTATTTCTGTGGTTGATAATTAAACTACTTTGTTGAAAATCTGTTGTTTTTTATTGATTGAAAATTAATTTTTTCAAATGAACATTGATCTTTTTCAGTTGAAAATGCAACTATATGCTTAAAACTGCATGCAATTTGATAAAAATTCGTCTTTATTGGTAGAAAATGAATTTTTTCGCTGAAAATGTATCTTTTTAGTTAAATTCAACTGTTTTAGATTTAAAATTGAAATCTTTTTTTTTTTTAGTTGTCATATCATCTATTACATTTTTTGCTGATATGTTGAAAATTTAGTTTTAAAAATTTGACTAATTTTTTTGTGGTTGAAAATTAATGTTGTTAATTGAAAATTCACCTATTACTTTTTTGGCTGGAAACAAATCTTTTTTTAGTTGCAGATTCAACTATTTAGTTAAAAATGAATGCTTTTTGCGTTGAAAATTCGTCTTTTTTTGGTAGAAAATTAATCTTTTTGGCGGAATTTTTTCAAGAATTAAACTACTTGGTTGAAAGTTGAACTGCTTTTCAACAATTCATTCTTTTTGTTAATGGTTTATCATTTTAGTTGAAAATTCGTCTGATTGGTTGAAAATTAAACTTTCGTAATTAAAATTTTTTTTTTTTTAAATAAATTTTTCAGTCATTTTAAATTATCCAATCTGTTGGATTTTCACATAAACTAATTTTCAATAAAGTATTTAAATTTTCAACAAAAGAGTTGAACCTTCAACTTAAATGATGAATTATTAACAAAAAAATTAATTTTTCAACAAAGTAGTTGAATTTTCAATTTAAAAAAATGAATTTTCAACCAAGAAGACGACTAGTCTACCATAAAAGATGACTTGTCTACTAAAAGATGAATTTTCAATTCAAAAGGCCGAATTTTTTATCTAAAAAGACGAATAATAATCCAATAAAAAAGATGAATTCTGAATTAAAAATATAATAGTAGATTTTTCAAATAAAAAGAATTTATTTAAAAAAAAATACTTGTCTACTAAAAGATGAATTTTAAATTCAAACTGACGAATTTTCTGTCTAAAAAGACGAATGATAAAACAGTTCAAATTTTCAACAAAAAAATTGGAATTTTCAAGCGAGGAAAGAAGGCTTTTCTACTGAAAGATAAATTTTCGATTCAAAAGGCCGAACTTTCTATCTAAAAAGGCGAATGATAAAAACTCGAAAAAGACGAATTCTATACCAAAAATATAATAGTAGATTTTTCAAATAAAAGGAATTTATTTTCATCAAAAAAAATATTTTTCTACTAGAAGATGAATTTCAAATTTAAAAGGTCAAATTTTTTTTCTAAAAAGACGGATGATAATCTTCAAATAAAAAGAATGTTTTTTTCAACCAAAATAATGCTTTTCTACTGAAAGATGAATTTTAAATTCAAAAGGCCGAATTTTTTCATCAAAAAAGACGAATGATAAACAAATAAAAAAGACAAATTGTTAATTAAAAATATAACAGTAGATTTTTCAGATAAAAAGAATTTATTAAAAAAAAACTTCTCTACTAAAAGATGAATTTTAAATTCAAACTGCCGAATTTTCTATCTAAAAAGACGAATGATAAACACACGAAAAAGACGAATTCTGAACAAAAAATATAATAGTCGATTTTTCAAATAAAAAGAATTTTTTTTCAACCAAAATAATACTTTTCTATTAAAAGATGAATTTTAAATTTAAAAGGCCGAATTTTCTGTCTAAAAAGACGAATGTTAAAACATTTAAATTTTCAACAAAGAAATAGGAATTTCCAACCGTGAAAAGATGACTTTTCTACTAAAAGATGAATTTTAAATTCAAAACGTCGAATTTTCGATCTAAAAGGACGAATGATAATCAAACAAAAAAGACGAATTCTAAACCAAAAATATAATAGTAGATTTTTCAAATAAATAGAATTTATTTTCAACCAAAATAATACTTTTCTACTGAAACATGAATTTTAAATTCAAAAGGCCGAATTTTCTGTCTAAAAAGACGAATGGTAATTAAATAAAAGAGGTCAATTCTGAACCAAAAATATAATAGTAGATTTTTCAAATGAAAAGAATTTATTTTCAACCAAATTGATACTATTCTACTAAGGGCCGAATTTTCTGCCTAATAAGACGAATGTTAAAACATTTAAATTTTCAACCAAAAAATAGGAATTTTCAACCCAGAAAAGATGAATTTTCAACCAAGAAGATAGTCTACCATAAAAGATGATTTTTCTATCAAAAGATGAATTTTCAATTCAAAACGCGGAAATTTTCTATCTAAAAAGAAGAATGATAATCAAACAAAAAAGACGAATACTGAAGCAAAAATATAATAGTGGATTTTTCAAATAAAAAGAATTTTTTCAACCAAAATAATACTTTTCTACTAAAAGATGAATTTTAAATTTAAAAGGCCGAATTTTTTATCTAGAAAGACGAATTATAAACACACTAAAAAGACGAATTCTGAACCAAAAATATAATAGTAGATTTTTCAAATAAAAAGAATTTATTTTAAAAAAAAATACTTTTCTACTAAAAGATGAATTTTAAATTCAAAAGGCCGAATTTTCTGTCTAAAAAGGCGAATGTTAAAACAGTTAAATTTTCAACAAAAAAATAGAAATTATCAACCGAGGAAAGAAGACTTTTCTACTAAAAGATGAATTTTCAATTCAAAACGTCGAATTTACGATCTAAAAAAAGACGAATGATAATCAAACAAAAAATACGAATCCTGAACCAAAAATATAATAGTAGATTTTTCAAATAAAAAGAATTTATTTTCAAGAAAATAAAATACTTTTCTATTCAAAGATGAATTTCAAATTTAAAAGGCCGAAGTTTCTGTCTAAAAAGACGAATGTTAAAACAGTTAAATTTTCAATAAAAAAATAAGATTTTTCAACCGAGGAAAGAACACTTTTCTAGAAAAAGATGAATTTTCAATTTGAAAACGCCGAATTTTTTATCTAAAAAGACGAATGATAATCAAATAAAAAATACGAATTCTGAACCAAAAATATCATAGTAGATTTTTCAAATAAAAAGAATTTATTTTCAACCAAAATCTATGTTCTATTAAAAGATGAATTTCAAATTTAAAAGGCCGAATTTTCTGTCTAAAAAGACGAATGATAAACACACGAAAAAGACGAATTCTGTACCAAAAATATAATACTAGATTTTTCAAATAAAAAGAATTTATTTTAAATTTAAAAAAAACTTTTCTATTAAAAGATGAATTTCAAATTTAAAAGGCCGAATTTTTTATCTAAAAATAAGACGAATGATTATCAAATAAAAAAGACGATTTCTCAACTGCAAATATAATAGCAGATTTTTCAAATAAAAAGAATTTATTCTCAAGAAAAAAAAATACTTTTCTACTAAAACATGAATTTTAAACCCAAACTGACGAATTTTCTGTCTAAAAGACGAATATTAAAACAGTTAAATTTTCAATAAAAAAATAGTAATTTTCAACCGAGGACAGAAGACTTTTCTAGTAAAAGATGAATTTTCAATTTGAAAACGTCGAATTTTCTATCTAAAAAGACGAATGATAAACACACGAAAAAGACGAATTCTGAACCAAAAATATAATAGTAGATTTATCAAATAAAAAGAATTTATTTTCAACCAAAATAATACTTTTCTATTAAAAGATGAATTTTAAATTTAGAAGGCCGAATTTTCTGTCTAAAAAGACGAATGATTATCAAATAAAAAATATGATTTCTCAACTAAAAATGTAATAGTAGATTTTTCAAATAACAAGATTTTATTTTTAAAAAAAATACTTTTCTACTAAAAGATGAATTTCAACCCAAACTGACGAATTTTCTGTCTAAAAAGACGAATGGTAATCAAATAAAAGAGGTAAATTTTAAACCAAAAATGTAATAGTAGATTTTTCAAATAAAAAGAATTTATTTTCTATACCAATAAAGACAACATTATCTAATCAGTAATGTCCAGCGATCGAATCAGTAATAATGATTTGAGCAAAGTCATTTTGAATTACGTAATTAGTAACATTCACTAATTAGCTCAGTTATTTTTACTGATTTAATCTGTAACTTTCATTGTTTTAATCAGTAATTTTTAATTATATCAAAGAATTGATTAAAATGTAGGAATTTTATAGAGCATCTTAATTTATAAATAATTTTACTATTTTATTTTAGCAGACAAATCAGTTACTTGTATTGAATGATTGATTCAGTCAGCAATATTAACTAAAGCATCTATTATAACGAATATTTTGTTATTAGAATAGACTGACTTTTCAGTCAAAGCATGCTTGACTGATTTAATCAGTCAAATTTTGACTGATTTTATTTCAGACTGCGGGTAATACAAATTAATTGTTTAATTAACCCTTTCATCTGACTATTAAAAAAATATATTTTTACATTAAATCTGAAGAAAATAGGTGTTACATATCTTTCAAGAATCCAGGATCAAGATTTAAAAGCCGTTATAAAGCAATCGACGTTCGAGGTAGATTAACTTTGTGGTTCTGTTACTTTCTGGGAAGCAATTCAATCGCGACAGTTCACAGTTCATCGATCATTTTTTCATTAACTTTTTAAACGCTTTCGTGATGTAATTCGTCACACAGAAAACGAAATAAAAATTATCAAGATATTATTCAACAATTATGTTTTTTACTTTAAGGTTGTATAATTGAATATTGACTATTATTTTTATAATAAAGGTTTATTTCTTCTTTAAAATACCCCTATTACAATTATATACTTTTTTGAAATTTGTTGGTGATGTTGTGAAATGAGTATCTGAATTAACTTTTCAAAATTAAAAATACATCCTTTTTTATTTTTTTATATCAATTTAAAAGTTTATTAATAAATTCAATGTATAGAGATGAAATTTCAAATTCAAAGAAACATATAATGTAAACATTATTAGAATGTTTCAATGAAAATAATTGTGAAATGGTTTTTATGGTGTGGACAGATTGACTAATTATTAACTTATATAATTCATATATAATTGAATAAGGGATATAATTGGTGTAATAAAGGTTTAATTCTATTTAAAATACCCCTATTCCAATTACATGATTTTTCAAACGTTTCTGATGTTGTGAAATGAGTATCTGAATTCACTTTTCAAAATTAGGTATACATATATTTTAATTTTTTTTACATCAATTTAAAAGGTTATATTAATAAATTCAATGTATATAGAGATGAAATTTCAAATTCAAAGAATCATATAATGTAAACATTATTAGAATGTTTCAATGAAAATAATTGTGTAATTCTTTTTATGTTGTGGACAGATTTACTAATTATTAACTTATGTAATTGATATATAATTGAATAAGGGATATAATTGGTGTAATGTAAGTTTAATTCTATTTAAAATACACCTATTCCAATGACATGATTTTTCAAACGTTACTGATATTGTGAAATGAGTATCTGAATTTAATTTACAAAATTATATGTATATATGGTTTGAATGAAAATTATAGTTGGATGTTTTTTATGTTGTGAACAGATTAATTGATTATTAGCTGATTTTTTTTCAATAATATTAAATTATTTGAAGATTGAATTTTAATTTTGTTGTTTCAAGTGACATAAACTAATTATTTATTTCAAAGTTATGTAATTGAATATTGGCTATAATTTGTAAAATGAAAGTTTATTTTTATGTTTAAAATACCTCTATTCCAACTATGTAATTTTTGCGATGTGAAATGAGTATCTGAATTCTGATTTCAAAATATGTATTTTAATTTTTGATTTTTTATGAAATTAGTTTGAAAGATCATTAATAATTCAAATTTGCAGAAAAATATAAGGTGAAAATTATTCGAATGGTTTGGTGAAAATAATTTTTTATTGCTTTTTATGCTGTAAACAGATTAATTAATTATTGACTGTTTATTTTTTTACAGTAAAAATTACATAAATGTTGAATCTCAATTGTAGTCCATTAAGTAACATAAATTGATTATTTACTTTAGAATTATGTAATCGAATATTATTTGTATAATGAAAGTTTATTTTTTATTCAAAATACATCTATTACAATTATATAATTTTTGTAATGTTTTTGATGTTGTGAAATGAGTACCTGAATGCAATTTCCAAAATTATGTGTACATATGTTTTAATTTTTTCGAAAATTAGTATACAAGTGGTCAGAAGCTTTCAACAAATAGTTATGCGAAAATTGGGTAAATAATAAAAATTAATGAAAAAAAAACCTTTTTCATTTTAGGTGTATTTGTGCTTTTAATTAATGATTATCTACTGTAGGGTGGTCTTTTTTAAATTCTCTCTTCACATATTCTTCATTTATGTTCACTTATCCTCATTTGCCAAATCTTTCTTTTGTTTGTGAAAATGCGATCTAAATTCAATTTGAGACTGATAACGATAAGCGTTTTATGAAAGTTGACTCAGAGGTATCTTGCAATTATGAAATCCGAAATATTGCATTCACTTTATCAGTTAATTCATTTATTATCTTTTTCTCGGAACATAATTATTTTAGATAATATTACTAATTAATCAAATTGATATCTAATTAAAATTAAAAACTAATTAAATTAGTTACAGACTTCAGAGACCCAAACAGAGTTGGGTAGTAACTTGTTACAAGTAAGTAAGTTACTGCAAAGTTACGTTAGTTTTTTTTGTTAACATTTTGTTGTGTTAAAAAAAAACCTAAAAATTATACAATTTAGTGGACATGTTTTCCTCCCTTGGTTCGAAATTCGGCATTTTTGTTTCAAAATTTTCTCTTTTGGTAAAAAAACCTAATTTTTTGGTTAAATACAACTGTGTTTGATTTCAAATCAAAATCTTTTTTGGTTGAAATAATATGAACTATTATACTTTTCATTAAAATTCATCTATTTTGGTTGACAATTATTGCATTTTAATAAAAAACCAAGTAGATATGTATTTTATGGTTGAAAGGTAATTTTTTTGCGAAAAAATTTAAGCTTTAGGTTTGAAAATGCAACCGTTTTATTAATCTTTTTGACTAGAAAATTCAATATTTTCGGTAAAAACATCAACTTTTTTTTGGTTGAAAATTCAAATATTTTGGTAGGATATTAATCTGATTTGGTTGAAGATTCAGCTACTTTGTTAAAAGTTCTTCTTTTCGGGTTGAATTCCACTGTTTGATTTCAAATTAAAATCTTTTTTGGTTGGAATAATATCAACTATTATATTTTTCGCTGAAAATTCATTACTTTTGGTTAAAAATTCAATTATTTTGTTGAAAATTCAATCATTTTACTTGATTGAAAAGTAATTTTTTGTTAAAAATTCATGTTTTCGATTTGAAAATTCAACTGTTTTCTAGAAAATTCATCTTTCTAACTTAAAAATTCAACAATTTAGTGGAAGTTTTTTTCTTTCTTGGTTCGAAATTCGGATGTTTTTGTAATAAAATCTTTTTAAAAATAGTTGCATTTTTAAATAAGGTAATTAACTGTCAATAACAACAAAATGAATTTGCAATAAAAAAAGATGAATTTTCTAGTGAAAGATGAATTTTTAATTTAAAAGGACGAATGTTGAACAAAACTATTTAAAATAGTTAAATTTTCAACCAAGTAGTAGAATTTTTAACCAGAAGAGATGAATTATGAACGGAAAATATAATAAATAATTCGATGTTAATTGTTTCTTGTCTAGTGGTCTTGAATAAATATTTTTTTAATATTGATTTTCATTTATAAATTGTGAAAAAATTGCTCTCAAGCTCCGCTGGGATCCGAACCCAGATCTTTCAGATTGCCGGTCTGATGCTCTCACTCACTAAGCTACGGGGAGACGAGATCAATTTCATCACAACCCCTGCAAGTTCAATGCCGACGTAATTCCTTATAATGACAAGATTGTTTTTGTCTACTGGTCTGAAATCAATATTTTTTTAATATTGGTTTTTATTTCTAAATAGTACAAAAAATATTAAATACATTTATCTGGTCAAAACCATAACATAAAAAAATGTAAAACATTCGAATGTTTGAAAAATTGATCTTACAAGCATAATGAATTACGTCGAAAGTCAAATGTGAAGAAATTGATCTCGTCACTCCGTAGCTTAGTGGGTAAGAGCATCAGACCGGCAATCTGAAATACCTGGGTTCGGATCCCAGCAGAACTTGAGAGCAATTTTTTCACTATTTAGAAACAAAAATCAATATTCAAGAAATATTGACTTTTGACCAGTAGACAAAAAACAATTAACATCCAATTATTAAATACATTTAACTTGTCAAAACCATACATGAACTTTCAACCTGAAGTGAAATTTTGAAATTTTACCTAAAAAAGGTGGATTTTCATATTCGGGTTTATTAATTCAGTTTGTATTTGAGCGAGAAACAGGAAAAAGAGAAAATTCTTTGAAATGGGGAGAAAAAAAGGAAAATTGTTCTGAATTATTCAGATTCAATTTGAATAAAATGAATAATAAATAACAGTATAATAGTAATAAATAAAAAGAAGATTAAAATATTAAAGTGGTAGGCTACTTTTTCTTAATAGCAGGGATTGTACATGATTGTAGTTGCCCTTACAAATTTGAATCAAGCAGATTCTCACGATTGAATCTCATAAGAGTTCCTGAGAATTTTCACCAGGAAGCTCATTAACTCTATACTCGAACGCTTCTGAAATTGTCTTCAAGGTCTAATCGTCGTAATAGCTCACAGAAGAACATTAAATTTCATCGTTCTTTTACTACGTGGAAACGGTTGATTATATATTTTTCAAAACCTTGATAAAAAAAATGTAAAATATCCTTATGAAGAAAACCTTCATAAAGGGAATATAGAACTTTTTTTAAATAGTCAAAATTCGAAATAGAATTAATGTTCCAAAATAAATTCCTAGTTTATTTATATATAACACAAATAATTTGTTTAACGCATTTACTTTTTTTGGTGATTTGAACAAATTTCCGGGCGATATGCATGGAAATTAAAAAAAAAGTCTAATGCATTTTTTGAACATCCTAGAACACATAATGTGTTTACTAGGATGGTCCAAAAATGCATTGGATGTATGTTTTTTAATTGTCATGCATATCGTCCCAAAAAATTTTTTTTATTTATTTTATTTTTTTTATTCATTAGAACGAAATTCCGGATCATATGCATGGAAATTTAAAAAAAAGTACAATACATTTTTTGACCATCCTAGAACACATAATATGTATACTAAGATGATCGAAAAATGCATTGGAATTTTTTTCCTTTCAATTTTCATACATATCGCCCGGAAATTTATTTATATTTATTTTGTTCTTAATTCGAACAAATATCCAGGCGACATGCTTGAAAATTGAAAAAAATCCAATGCATATTATATATACCAGGATGGTCCAAAAATACTTTGGATACATTTTTTTTAATTTCCATGCATATGGCCCCGAAATTGGTTTTCATTTCTTTATTTTTTTGTTGATTTGAACAAATTTCCGGGCGATATGCATGGAAATAAAACAAAAGTCCGATGTATTTTCTGACCATCCTAGAACAAATAATATGTTTACTAGGATGGTCCAAAAAAGGATTGGAATTTTTTTTCTTTCAATTTTCATACATATCGCCCGGAAATTTATTTTCATTTATTTATTTTGTTGTTAATTCGAACAAATATCCAGGCGATATGCATGAAAATAAAAAAAAATCCAATGCATATTATGTATATTAGGATGATCCAAAAATGCATTGGATATATTTTTTTTAATGGTCATGCATATCGCCCTGAAATTTGTTTTCATTTATTAATTTTTTTA
>CAKNXH010073565.1:0-15849 GCA_932178445.1 Andricus quercusramuli | reverse complement strand
TGAGTTTGGATTTTTAAAATGTGACAAACCAGCATGAAGTGGGGGGGACTACGAGTTGATCTTGAGGAGAAGGCGTGTAATACAATTAACTATTTTGTTCATAATTCATATTCTCAAGTTGAAAATTTAAATTTTTTGTGCCAAATTAGTTATTGTAATTGAAAATTATTTTTCTTAATTGAAAATTTAATTACTCAATTTTTGGTTGAAAATTGATCTTACGAAAAAATATAAGCTAAAAATCAATCAAATTTAAATAAATTAAAAAAAAATTAATTTGAATAAAATATTTCAAAAGATTTCGTACAATGTCGGAAACGAATGTGAAAGATTTCAAATCAAAATTGTTTAATTTTGCAACATTACAAAATGTTAGAATAAATTTGAGTGAGTTCAAAAGATATTTAGAATTTTTGAAAGGATACAAAAATAATTTTATTCAAAACAAAATGTAGATTTTGGAAAAATTCAAACAAAAAATTTAGACGCTTTTTAGAATTTTCGAAAGTTTTCAAGAGAATAACATTCTTTTTTTACGATTTCTCGAAAAATTTCAAAAAATGTCAGAAGATTTTCAACATTTTCAAAAAGGAATCTAGAAGATTTGAGTTAAATTTTTTTAATTTTGCAGGATTTTTTCAAAATTTTAGAAAAAAATTCGAATAATTTTAAAAGAGATATAGAAGTTTTTAAAAAATGTAATGAAACCTTAAAACAAGATGTACATTGTTGAAGATTTCGAAATTTGATTTTGAGGTGTCTTGAAGATTTTGAAAGGATTCAAAATAATAATTTTTTTAAGATTCCTGGCAATGTTTAAATTAACTCATTATTTTTAAAATTCATTCTAAGAGAATATTTAAAAAGATTATAAAACATTACAAAAGATTTTCGAGAGAATTTAAAAGATATTCAGGAATTGTTTTAATTTTGAAGAGATTAAAAATACTTTGAAACTTTGAAAGATTTCCTAACATTTATAAAATATTCTTAAATTTTTTCAAAGCGTTAAAAAGTCTCAAATATCTTCTAAACTACTCAAATTTTTCTTTAAATTTCGTAAAGTCCTGTAAAATGAAAAAAAAAGAATAAATAAATAAAGCAAATAAACAAAGAAAACTAGGAAATCAATAGTCCCTCGAAACTTTTGTGTGTTAAAAATTATTTTTTCCTTCAAATTATAATTTTCTTAAAATTTCTTTTTATTTTGGACTGAAAAATCTTGTTCGGTTGCAAATTCAACAATTTTGTTGAAAATTCAGCTTTTTGGTTTAAAACTTTATATTTTTTGGTAGAAATATTGTCATTTTGTTATTAAAATTGCAATATTTCTTAGTTTAATTATAAACTATTACATTTTTTGTTGAGAACTCATCTTTTTTTATTGAAAATACAACTTCTTTGTTGAAAGTTGAACTAATTGGTTAAAAAGTAATTTTTTGGTTAAAGATTCATTATTTTAATTGGAAGTTTGTCTATTTTGGTCGAAAATTTATCTTCTTGAAAGAAAATTCATGTATATGGATAAAAATTAAATTTTCTTGTTGAAAATTAACTTTTCTGTGCAAAATTCATATTTTTGGGGTGAAAAATAAAAATTTTTTGTAGTAAATTCGTCTCTTTTGGAAAATATTTATTGCTTTTTGGTAAAAAATACAACTGGTTGAAAATTAATCTTTTTTGATTGAAGATTCATCATTTTAGTTGAAGATTTAACTATTTGATTCAAAGTTCAACTTTTTGGTTGAAAATTCCACTATTTGGTTGAAAATCAAACTGTTTTTGTCAGAAATTAGTTTTTTCTAATGAAAATTGCACAATTACTTTTTGGGTCGAAAATGGGTATTTTTTATTATAGTTAAAAAGTTCCAGTAATTGCTTGAAAATTCGTGACATTTGTGGAAAATTCGTCTTTTCTAGTTGAAAATTAATCTCCTTTGCTGAAAATTCAACTATTTGGTTAAAAACAATGCATTTTGTTGAAAAATGAATATTTTGTTGCCTTTCTTGACAGGAAATTAATTTTTGAAAAATTTTTTTCTTTATTGGCAGAAAAGTCTTTCTTGGTTGAAAATTCAAATCTTGTTGAAAATTCGACTATTTTAAAGATTCATTCCTTCTGGTAGAAATTCCATTTTTTGGGGGTAAAAATGCTATTGTTTATTCGAAAATTAAGCTTTTTCAGTTGAGGATTCAACTATTTTTTTGAAAATGGAACTATTTTGTTGAAAAATTCGTTTCTTTTTTGGTTGAAGATTAATTTTTTCAATTGAAAAATTTAACTATTTTATTGTTGATTAAAAATTGATCTTGACAGTTGAAAGTTTATCTATTGGGTTGAAAATTCATGTATTTTGTTGAAATTTAATATTTTTTGGTCACTGATCTTCCTAATTGAAATTCAACTAATTTTGGTAAAAACTTGTTATCTTTGGATAAATTTTCAGATGTTTATTAAAATTCTAGCTTATCTATATTCCTACAACAATAATATTTTTCATGATTCATTCGACTCAACATTTCACAATAATTAATAATTAATTACTACGATGACTTAAATATTAATATCACTATATTTTACTTAATAATCCGATGAGATGAAAAATTACGACTAGCCCGTTGCTGACGCCAGAATTCCTGTCTGGAGTTTAGAAACTCTATTCCCTCTTCTGCATGAATAGTGATATGCTTAGCAGATTCCTGATGCGCAGCTTTAATATCTAGAATCATAGAAATACCTTTTATGTAAAATACCAGTCTATAGCTCTAATTATTTTTTTTAAAATAGTCAAATCAGGCGACATACGTGTTCTGTAACAGTTGTTACAAGATGGTGAATGAACTGTTCTAGAACAGAAAGGTAACAGTCTTCTAGAACACTGTGACCAAATTGTGGCAGAGCTGTTCTAGAACAGAATGTTGACAGTCTTCTAGAACACTGTGACTAAATTGTGACAGAAATGTTCTAGAACAGAAAGGTAACAGTCTTCTAGAACACTGTGTCCAAATTGTGGCAGAACTGTTCTAGAACAAATGGAAACAGTGTTCTAGAACACTGTGACCAAATTGTGGCAGAACTGTTCTAGAACAAAAGGAAACAGTGTTCTAGAACACTGTGACCAAATTGTGGCAGAACTGTTCTAGAACAGAAAGGTAACAGTCTTTTAGAACACTGTGACCAAATTGTGGCAGAACTGTTCTAGAACAGAAAGGTAACAGTCTTCTAGAACACTGTGACCAAATAGTGGCAAAACTGTTCTAGAACAGAAAGGTAACAGTCTTCTAGAACACTGTGACCGAATTGTGACAGAACTGTTCTAGAACAAAAGGAAACAGTGTTCCAGAACACTGTGACTAAATTGTGAGAGAACTGTTCTAGAACTATGTGACAGCACTGTTCTGTAACAGTTGCTATGGAATTGTTCTAGACCAAACCGATCACAGACATTCTATAATATTTGTTCCGAGTTCGTTCTAGAACTCTGTCTTAACAGTGTTATATCGAAGTTCTAGAACCCTGTTACACGTGTATTCTAGAGCGAACTAGGAACAAGGATTAAAAACTGTTACAGAACAGTTGTTATGTAATTGTTCTAGAACTGACCAATCACAGACGTTATATAACATTCGGTCCCAGTTTGTTCTAGAACTGTGTCTTCACAGTGTTATATCGAAGTTCTAGAACCCTGTTACAGGTGTGTTCTAGAACGAATCAGGAACAAAGATTGATAACTGTTACAGAACAGTTGTTACGTAATCGGTCTGGCACTGACCAAGCACAGATTTTCTATAACATTTGGTCCCAGTTTGTTCTAGAACTGTGCCGTCATAGTGTTATATCAAAGTTTTAGAACAATGTTACAAGTGTATTCAAGAACGAATTAGGAACAAAGATTATAATTGTCCTACAACCGACCAATCACAGATTTTTTATAACATTTGGTCCCAGTTTGTTCTAGAACTGTGCTGTCATAGTGTTATATCGAAGTTCCAGAACCATGTTACAAGTGTATTCTAGAACGAATTAGGAACAAAGATTTAAAACTGTTACAGAAAAGTTGTTACGTAATTGTTCTAGAAATGATCAATCACAGACGTTCTATAACATTTGGTCCCAGTTTGTTCTAGAACTGTGCCTTCACAGTGTTATATCGAAGTTCTAGAACCCTGTTACAGGTGTGTTTTCGTACGAATTAGTAACAAAGATTAATAACTGTTACAGAACAGTTGTTACGTAATTGTTCTAGAACTGATCAATCACAGATTTTCTATAACATTTGGTCCCAGTTTGTTCTAGAACTGTGCCGTCATAGTGTTATATCAAAGTTCTAGAACCATGTTACAAGTGTATTCTAGAACGAATTAGGAATACAGATTAATAACTGTTACAGAACAGTTGTTACGTAATTGTTCTAGAACTGACCAATCACAGATTTTCTATAACATTTGGTCCCAGTTTGTTCTAGAACTGTGCCGTCATAGTATTATATGAAAGTTCTAGAATCATGTTACAAGTGTATTCTAGAACGAATTAGGAATACAGATTAATAACTGTTACAGAACAGTTGTTACGTAATTGTTCTAGAACTGAAAAATCACAGACGTTCTGTAACATTTGTTCCAAGTTTAATCTAGAATTGCTCTGTAACGGTGTTATGTTAACGTGCTAGAACTGTGTTACAAATTTGTTACATAAGATTTGTAATTGAGTTCTAGAATTGTTCTAGAAATGTTACAAATCGGTTGACAAGAAGTTCCAGAACTGTTAAAGAATTGTTACATTTTTTAAAATGAAAATTCAATTATTTGGTAGAAAGTTTAACTCTTTTTTGTTAAAAATTAATTTTTTTGGTTCAAAATTCATCATTTTAATAAAAAATGTATCCCTTTGGTTGAAAAATGAGCTATTTTTATTTTAAATTCTACTTTTTTGTTAGAAATTAATCTTCTGGGTAGAGAATTGATGTTTTTGGTTGGAAATTTAATTATTCTAGTTAATGAATCATCATTTTAGTTGAAACTTTGACTTTTTTGTTTAAAATTTGACTATTCCATTTGAAGCTTTATCATTTTAGTTGAAAATTATTCACTTCATTTGAAAACATAAATACTTTTTTGAAAATTAGTTTTTTTGGTTGAATTTTTTTTAATCTGAAAATGTAACTATTCTAATTAAGTATTCCATAATTTTAGTTAAAAATTCTTCTTTTTGGTTCAAAATTAATTTTTTCAAAGGAAAATTTAGCGGTTCAATTTTTGTTGACTACTGATATTTTTTTATTTGAAAATTCATCATTTTGGTTGAAAACTTGTTTTTTTTTATAAAAAAAATTATTATTTTTTAACTGAAATTCTAACTATTCCATTTTTTGTTGAAAACTGACGTTTCTTAGTTCAAAATGCAACTTTTTGGTTGAAAATCGATCTTTTTTAATTGAAAATTTGACTATTTGGTTAAGAATTTATGTATTTTGTTGAAAAATTATGTTTTTGGTGAAAATTAATCTTTTTGGTTGAAAATTCGACTATTTTTGTTAAAGATTCATCATTTTATTTGAAAATTCTTTTTTTTTTGGTTTGAAACTTAACTATTTCATCAGTTTGGTAGAAAATTTATTTTGCTTTTAGTTCAAAATTCAATTACTGGCTTGAAGATTTGTCTTTTTTAGTTGAAAGCTAACTTATTTTTTGTTCAAAATTCATATATTTTGTTGAAAAATCGTATCTTTTTATTGAAAATAAAACTTCCCGTGTAAAAGTAAAAATCTTTTGTTGAAAATTCATCCTTTTGGTTTAAAATCTATCAATTCCAGTTGAAGATTCATCACTTTAGTTGAAAATTCATCATCTTGGTCGAAATTTTTTTTTTTTTTTTTTCTGTAGAAAATTAATGTTTCTAACTGAAAATCTGACTGTTCCATTTTTTGTTGAGAACTGACCTTTCTTAGTTCAAAATCCACATTCTGCTGGTTGAAAATTGATCTTTTTTAGTTGAAAATTTGACTATTTGGTTAAGAATTTATGTATTTTGTTGGAAAATTATCTTTTTGGTGAAAATTAATCTTTTTTGTTGAAAATTCGACTATTCTTGTTAAAGATTCATCACTTTAGTAGAAAATTTATCTTTTTGGTTAAAAATAAAACTGTTTGTTTAAAGGTTAATATTTTTTATTAAAAATTAATCTGTTTGTTTTAAATTCATCTATTCCAGTTGAAGATTCATCATTTTAGTTGAAAACTGTTCACTTTTGTCGGATTTTTTTTTTTTTGTTGAAAATTAATGCTTTTAACTAATCTTTAATCTTAATATAAAATATAACAATTGAATTCATAGACCTTTCTTATAGCCTCAGTTCTTCACGAACTCCTTTCTGAATTTTTTTCAATTCCATTATTTCCTAACTGCCTTAGTCTTCTAAAAATCCAAAAGCCCTTTGAATGTCCTCATACAGTTGGTCATACTCCTCATTAATAGAATCCTCCCCATCTCCTGAAGGATCCAAAAATTTCATAGAACTCAATCGATAGATAATTTCCCCCATAGTTTCCTTAATAATTTCCCAAGTAATTTTGTTATCTCTCCTTGAATTGGCTTCAGTAATCCTCGTCGCCAAATCATGAAAAGAAATAATATTCCTCAGCATTCCGAAGGTCTTATAAAAAGGACAGAACCTATCATAAACTGAATATCCATTCTGCTGAAGAAAATCGTCCTTCAAAAGTGTAGCAACTTCCAGAACAACCTTATCAGTTTCTGTGAGGGAAGCTCTTCCAACTAATTGTACGATATCATTTAATTCATCCTCATCTTGCAGGAGCTTTTGCGCTCGACTTCTTAGGGTGGCAAATCCTGGAAAATGGGATTCGTAAAAATCGTCGAGGGATTTCAGGTACTTGCTGTAACTGGCAAGCCAGTTGACAGCTGGAAAATGTTTTCTCTGAGCCAATTTTTTATCAAGTCCCCAAAATACTTGGACTATTCCCAAAGTGGCGTTGGTTACAGGATCGGAAAAATCACCACCTGGGGGTGAAACTGCCCCAACTATGCTGACTGAACCTTCTCTTTTGGGACTTCCTAGACATTTCGCTCTTCCTGCTCTTTCGTAAAAACTGGATAATCTTGCTCCCAGGTAAGCTGGGTATCCAGAATCTGCTGGCATTTCACCTAGACGTCCACTAATTTCTCGAAGAGCTTCAGCCCATCGGGAAGTCGAATCTGCCATCATCGAAACATTGTATCCCATGTCTCGAAAATATTCGGAAAGGGTGATTCCTGTGTAGATTGAAGCTTCACGAGCCGCGACTGGCATATTGGAGGTGTTGGCTACAAGAATTGTCCTCTTCATTATCGATTCTGCTTTCCCTGGATAATTGTTTTTAGAAATTCTTAGGTTTCTGGCTTCAAAAATTAGGTTCCCTAGTGGAAAACATTTTTACAAGAAAGTACAACATTTGTACAACTGTAATTTTTCATTAGAACATGTAATTTATTGTAGCAAATTGATATACATCTTCAATATATAAAAAAGGAGAGCTGAGAATTCCGTATTTTGAGAACTATTACTTGTGATTCTCGCAAATAGTAGTTATCAGATCACTTATTAGTATCCCAGAAAAAAGTTTTCTTTATAATTAATTTAAGTAAGGTAAGCTTGGACATGGCATTATTTTAGCCGATTTTAGTTTTAATCAATATGCAATGTCGGATTAAGAGAGATGGAGCAAAAACTAAAAATTTGTATTATGTTACGCGTACCCAAAATATTCAACCAATCAGGTGCATTGTGGCTACAGCGCGCCAATCCCCGTCCGGGAGCTTCCTGATTGGACCGGCATCGAGGAGTGGGAGACTCGGTGACGAGGCTCCTCTCTACTCGACTCCCGCGCGGAGTGGGAGAAAAAGATGTTGACATCGAATAATATCTTCTGTTCTCTTTTTTTTATTTGAAAATGCAAATTTTGGAAAAATTCAAAAAATTTCCCTGTTGCTTCGAAAATTATGACGAATTTTTTCTATGTATAGTTTTTTCTAGTGAATTATAATAAAAAATTGTAAATTAACAGAAAAAGATTTTTTTTCTCAATTCAGAATTTTTTGAAAATGGCCTAAAATTTCTTCAGCTCGAATAAAAAAAACATGCTATCATCATGTTCGAAAAAAAATGTTTATTCTTAGGAAGTCGTTTATATCGCTCAAAAAAACGTAAATTTACCATTTTCGAACGCTTGAAACATCATTAAAAATTTTTTTTCGAAAAACAAAATAATATCATGTTTCTTTGATTCAAGCTGGAGAAATTTCAGGTTCGACATATTCAACTTTTTTCAAAATGTGTGCATAGGACCATGTCCAAAAAAAACATGTTTTTTGGTCATTTCCAAAAAATTCTAAGTTGAGCAAAAACTTTTTTTTAATTCATAATTTATTATTATTTACTAGCAAAAAATGTACGTAGAAAAAATTTGTTATAATTTTCAAAGCAATAGGGAAATTTTTTAGAATTTTCAAAAATTTGAATTTTCAAATCGAAAAAGAGAAGAGAAAATATTTTTCGATTCAAAAAGTTTTTTTTTTCGGATGACAACCCACAAATTTTTGTCGCCCAGCCCAAACGATTCGTCTAATTTGAACATTTTCCTAATCTCGATACGTTCTATACTTTATTTAGCTAATTTTTAATATGTAAGTGAAATTATTGAATTTGGGTGCATAAATAACAATTGAACAATTATAAATTTGATAAAAATTTGAGTTAGTTTAAGAGATATTTAAAGTTTTAAGAATATCCAAACTTGATTAAGAACTGAAAAAGATTTGGAAAAATAAAAAACTAAATTAAGATTTTTTTATGATTTTGAAATAAAATTGTGAAGCTTTTTAAGGATCTTTAAAGGTTTTAATAAAATAAAAAAGAATTCATAAGTTTGCTGGGAAACTTCAAAATGATTTTTTATTTCGAATAACAAATTTTAAGAGAATATTTAAGAATATTAAAAAAAAATTGAATGTTATATGACAAATGAACAATTATTAATTGAATTCGTCTCAATAATAGAAAAAACTTGTGCTTCCCTGTAATTTTGGTTCTAATTTATTGTATTTATTCGTATATTACTGTAAAAATAGTTTTAGTTTTTTGTACCTTTTTGTAAAAAATTTTCCACTAAGGTTCTTGGGGTTCAGTAAATAACAGAATAAATTACCATCAATTTCTACGGATAGTTCCGGAAAATCTCTGAGGACTTCAGACATTTCGTTTCCACGTTCTCCACAACCCACGTTGACGATTACATCTGAGTTGGAATATTTCGAGAGAGCCTAATAAATACAATGATTATAGAGAGATTTTGACAGATCCCGCCCTCCTTCGTCATAACGTATATCAAATCCGTGGACATTATTTTAACTTAGAATAGGCCCCCTAGGTGAAAATATCCACTTGGAAAGCTGGCGGTCCCAGCTGAAAATTCCTGTACAGGAACCTCGGAGGATCCTGGACATGTTTCTGCACGCAAAACTGCACACGAAAATGTACAGGTAATCTAGATGATTCCTGTACAGAAACCTCGGAAGATCCTAGACATGTTTCTGGACACGAACCTGCACACAAAAATGTATAGGTAATCTTGACGATTCCTGTAAAGGAACCTCGGAGGATCCTGAACATCTTTCTGCACGCGAAACTGCAAGCGAAAATGTACAGGTAATCTTGATGATTCCTGTACAGGAATCTCGGAGGATCCTGAACATCTTTCTGCACGCGAAACTGCACACGAAAATGTACAGGTAATCTTGACGATTCCTGTGCAGAAATCTCGGAAGATCCTGGACATATTTCTGGAAACGAACCTCCACACGAAAATGTACAGGTAATCTAGAAGATTCTTGTACAGGAACCTCGGAGGATTCTGGACATGTTGCTGCATGCGAACCTGCACACGAAAATGTATAGGTAATCTTGAAGATTCCTGTGCAGGAACCTCGGAGGATCCTGGATATGTTCCTACACACGAACCTTCACACAAAAATGTACAGGTAATCTTGACGGTTCCTGTACAGGAATTTGGCGAAGGACACAGTACGTGATCCTGCAAATGAATTTGCATAGAAACGAATCCACAAGGGTTCGCTATTGGCTTGGCTCTCTCCATAGTAAGTTCGATCCTCAAGGGAATAAAAGGAAAGCAACCTTATAGCTGTAAGCGACATGAGTTTTCGCGACGGCTTTCTCTAAAGAACCCCATACGTGTTTCTGTACAGGAACCAGCACCTACATTTACTTCGTGAAGGAACCTATACAGAAACCTATACTCGATCATTCAAAGGTTCATTTGTCGGTGCAGGCTCCATTGCAGGATCATTTTCAGTTTACTTCGCCAAATTCCTGCACATGAACCGTCAAGATTACCTGTGCAAGTTCGTGTGCAGAATCGTGTCCAGGAACATGTCCAGGATCCTCCGAGGTTCCTGTACAGGAAATCTGGCAAACTAGGTGGAATTCCACGTGTATATTTCCAACATGTCTGCTCTCCTCTACCTGAGAAATAACAGTCTTCCCACATCCAAAAGCTCCAGGAATCGCAGTAGTCCCTCCCTGAATGCATGGGAAAAGAGCATCCAAAATCCTCTGACCAGTGAGCAAAGGATAATTAGCCTCCAGTTTTTCAGAAACAGGTCTAGCTTGTCGAACAGGCCACATTTGCATCATAGCATGTCTACTGACTTTCCCCTCAAATTCAGTTTCCATAATAACTTCATCCACAGTATAATTTCCACGAGGTGCCAAATATTGTATCTTGCCACAACATCTTGGTGGCATCATGATCCTGTGTTTTATCAGTGAATTCTCATAAACAATACCAAAAACATCTCCTCCCGAAATGATACTTCCTTTCCGAAAACAAAGTGGAGAAAACTCCCAGGTAGTTGATCTCGACAATGCAGGAGTCTTTAAACCTTTGGGGATGAAAATGGATTTGGAGATGCTCCCAAATTCTTTGAGAGGACGTTGAATGCCATCGAAGATGTTGCCAAGGATTCCTGGTGCCAGCTCAACAGAAAGAGGTCTTCCACTTCTTCTTACTGGATCTCCTACTGTCAGTCCACTTGTGTCTTCGTAAACCTGAATTGTGGCTGTTTCCTTATCAAGACGAATTATTTCTCCGATTAATCTTTCGTATCCAATGTAAACTAATTCGTACATCGCTGATCCAGACATGTGCTCTGCTATGACTACTGGTCCGGAAACTCCGTAGACGAAGCCTAATTCGGATTCTTTTTCGGCTATTCGGGAACGGGGTTTTAAACTTTCTATATCACACATGTTGTCGTTCATTTTGGGATTTTGATAATATTCTAACCTTTTATCAAGGTTATGATTTCTTCTATCCTTTCTGAAAAAATTGATGGAACGAATTTCTCGAAAATCTCGCAATGTTGTTGAATACCTGATTGGTTGCATACTGCTTGAATATGACTCTCAGTGGCTGTTTTCAGTTTGTTCTTTTCAGTTTTCTGAAATTTTGTGAATCTAAATTTCCAAATGAGGAATTTCAATTCTAAGAATTTATTTTTACAAACAAATTTTAATTGCAAGTGCTTCCTTTAATAATAAAGGCAACAATTCTGTTATTAACTTTTTGACCAAATGCTTAAAAAATTATAAAAGGATTCTATTCATAACAACTTAAACATATTAAATGTATTTATCTATTAATAAAGATCAAGAATTTTTTGCAACATCAATTTAGTAAATACAAATTTTCAAATTAATAATTTTTTATGATAACCTTCATGTCTGAATGTGTCTAAACATTGATAAAAGAGAAATTTTTAATAGTGAATGTTTTTTAATATTGGGAAATAATTCTTCCCTTAACATTCAGCTACCAAAATATAATTTGATAATAATAATAACACTAATAAAATAATTTCAGTTTTGAAAAGATTTCAAATTGTTTGTTAACAAAATGTAGATTTTTGAAGATTTTGAAATAAAATGTTGAAGATTTGTAAAGATTTTGAATTTTTTTTCCTTAATATTTTTTTTCTTAATATTGCAGTTACAATTTAAATTGATTTTTTATTTTGAAAAATTAATTAATTAAATGCGGACCTCGAATATTTTGGAAAAGAGTGTAGAACATTTTTAGGAAATATTTTCAAGTTTTGCAAGATTACAAAATTTTAGAAAAAAGTCGAATAAGTTTAAAAGATATTTAGAAGTTTTAAAAAAATAAAAAAAATAATTTCAAACTTAAAAAGATTTCAACAAATTTAAAATGAAATATAGATTCAGATTTCTGGGAAAATTGTCAATTATTTTTAATTTCACAAAATAGTTGTTAAGAGCATATTTTAAAAAATTTAAAAACATTCCGAAAGATTTTTAAAATTGCAAAAAAGAATCTTGAAGATTTTAAGGCAATATTTCTAAATTTTTAGAATTTTTAAAATTTTTGTTAAAAATTTCAATCAGTTTAAAAGATAAGTATAAGTTTTTAATAATATAAAAAATAATTAAAAATTTTGAATGATTTCAATAAACTGGGAATATTTAAAATGATTCTCTATTCTGAAAAACTCATTTGAAGAGAATGATTACAAATATTTTAAAACATAGCAAAACATTTCCAAATTTTCATATTTTAAAATCTTTTCCAAAACTCAAACAGTCCTAAATATATTCTAAACTAATTCAAACTTTTCCTTAAATTGGGTAAAATTCTGTAAAATAAAAAAAATTAGAAATTTTCTAGATACTTTTTTGACATATCTGAAGGCTTCAAAAATTGTTTTAAATTTTCTCGAGCAACCTCGGAAAAACTTATTCATATAACCTGCAAGCAAATAAACAAAGAAACTTAAAAAATAAATAGTTATTACAAATTTTTATCTTGCGTTAACAATGATTTATTTATCTAATCATTATTTCATCCTTTTTATTAAAATTTCAACTGTTTGGTTTAAAATTAAAATATTTTTTGGCTGAGGATTGATTTTTTGTTGTTGAGAATTGGTCTTTTTAATGAATTCGACTCGTTTTTATTTGAAATTAAAATCTTTTTTAGTTTGAATATCAACCACTAAATTTTTCGTTGCAAATGAATTTTCTTCAGTTGAAAATTCAACCACTTGGTTGAAATTTAAACTATTTTATGAAAAATTTACTTTTTTGGTTGAAGATTCATCATTTTAATAGAAAATTCGTATTTTTGGTTCGAAATGTAACTGTTTTTTTTTTTTAAATTCGTCTATTTTTGCATAAAAATTCATTTTATTTCAAAGAATATTTACAATAATTGAACACAAATAGGGTATGTTAGCTTTTTTCACCGAAAATCGATTATTTTAAGGCTGTTGAAGCGGTGTTCACAAAAATGGCGAAATCTGTAAAGGCTCTCTAAATTTATCAATAACGTTCAATAATTCGGTTTTGGGGTTTTAAAAACGCACGTTGAACATTTTCTAGAGCCCGGAAGGGGTTTCGCGGTTGCAAGACATTGGTTAAGTATCTGATTTTTCGACAAAAATATGGTAACTGCTAAAAAGCGAGAGTGAAATAATATAGCAATGACGTGAGGTGTGAAGGAAGCCGACTGACAGCTGATGGCGCTGATAGCGTGACCCAGCGTGACCGTACTAGATCGTACTAAGAAAATGCACTGTCGGTAAAAGTCGCATCTGTCTTGGCGGGAAATTTAAATTTCAATAAAAAATGCAATTTGTGATTTTCTTTTTTTTGTTTGTTTATTGACAAGTCGGAAAGATTGGCAAATACAACAGTATCACTGCTATTTGAATAAATAATCAATTTGTTTTTTTAATGATAAACGCAGTCTCGGAAGAGGAAAAGTATATGCAAGTGATAAGAGGATGCCGTTGTGAACTTACTGATAATAATCGTTGTACCTATTTCTTATCTTTTAACGTACAAATCAAATATTTATTTGAATTGCAGTGATACTGTTGCATTCACCAATCATTCGGACTTGTCAATAAACAAAAAGAAAGAAAACCACAAATTGGATTTCCAATCAAATTGAAAATTCCCGCCAAGACAGATGCGACTTTTACCGACAGTGCATTTTCGTAGTACGATCCAGTACGGTCAAGCTATCAGCGCCATCAGCTGTCAGTCGGATCCCTTCACACTTCACGTCGTTGCTATACTTTTTCGCTCTCGCTTTTTAGCAGTTACCGTATTTTTTTTTGGAAAATCAGATACTTAACCAATGTCTTGCAGCCACGAAAACCCTTCCGGCGTCTACAAACTTTTCAAAGTGCATTTTTAAAACCTCAAAACCGAAAAATTTAAGAATGAACACTTGAATTAAAAAAAAAAAAATAATTACCTGGGCACGTTAGGAGATTTTGCAAATAGATTTTGTCCACATTAAGTTGTCCAAGTAGATTTGGTTCAGAACTCTTTTTTTTACCAGTCGAAGGACGAACTCGTGTTTTTTCTGTTATCTTCTCATTCATTATTGATTCTTTTCCAAAAGAATTATTTTCTGTGAATGAGGTTCTCGAAGATGGAGTGCAAGTTTTAGGTCTCGAAGATTTTTGAGATCCTTCTGCCGAAGAACCAGATCTTATTGTTTGTACGTGATCAGAAATCGGTATTGCATTCTCTGAAAAAAAAATTATTTGCATTTAATTTGAATTTACAAATTCTCTATGATCAGTTTTCAAAATTGATTCTGATGTTCAAAGCGTCTAGAACTCACTTTTTCAAAATCGGGGCTAACTGCATACTTCCCCCACTTTTGAAAAAGTTACTTTTTCTTTAAGTTTAGGGTAAATTTGGCATAGTTTTAAAAAACTCTAATGCTTTTGAAAAATAGTTCTGACAAAAGAGTTCTGGAGTTCTGTACAAAATAATTTCGCGAAAATCAAAAACCTAATAGTAAGAAATTTCTGAAATTTAGAAAATTTTGATGAATTTCTCATTCAGAGTTCCACGAGTTCTAATCAGAGTTCAGATGCCGCGAGAAGAGTTCGACAAAAAACCTTCATAACATTTTTCATTTAATTCAAAATTCAAAGAACTCACAGCACATTGAACATGAAAAAATTTTGTTGAATTTAAAAATTGTGAGTTCCAAGAGTTCTGATCATAGTTCTGATCAAAGTTCTAACCCTTAATCGAAATTCGAAGAGCTGCCTCATTTTAAATATAACTCATTTTTTTTAAATGTTGAGTTTTAGGAGTTCTATTCAGAGTTTTAATTCCGACGGAAGAGTGCTAACAAAAAGTCTTATGAAACTTTTCGATAAAGTTAAAACTCAAAGAACAGCAGCATTTTAAAGTTGAAAAAATTCAAAAATGGTAAATTTTTTATTTTTAAGTGTTTTGATCAGAGTTCTGTTCCTTTGGAAGCGTTCTACCAACAAGCCTTATGACACTTTTCAATCAAATCTAAATTCAAAGAACAGTCGCATTTTGAAGATAACCAAAATAGAAAAAATTTTGAGTCCCAAAAGTTCTGTTCACAGCCCCCACCTCTCCCTCCACCGGAAGAGTTCCACCAAGAAAATTCATGACAGTTTTCGATCAAGTAAAATTCAAAGAACTACAGCATTTTCAAGAAAACCAAAATTTCGAAGAAATTTAAAATTTTGGTTTTTAAGAGTTATGATTAGAGTTCTATTCCCTTTGAAAGAATTCAACCAACAAGGTTTATTGCATTTTTCAATCAAGTCAGAATTCAAAGAGCAACATCATTTTAAATGTGATCAAAATTTTCAAAATTTTGAGTTCCAAGAGTTCTGTTCACAGCCCCCCCCTCCCCTCCCCATCCACCGGTAGAGTTCCACCAAGAAAACTCATGACACTTTTCGATCAA
>CAKNXH010073564.1:0-15844 GCA_932178445.1 Andricus quercusramuli | reverse complement strand
TGAGTTTGGATTTTTAAAATGTGACAAACCAGCATGAAGTGGGGGGGGACTACGAGTTGATCTTGAGGAGAAGGCGTGTAATACAATTAACTATTTTGTTCATAATTCATATTCTCAAGTTGAAAATTTAAATTTTTTGTGCCAAATTAGTTATTGTAATTGAAAATTATTTTTCTTAATTGAAAATTTAATTACTCAATTTTTGGTTGAAAATTGATCTTACGAAAAAATATAAGCTAAAAATCAATCAAATTTAAATAAATTAAAAAAAAATTAATTTGAATAAAATATTTCAAAAGATTTCGTACAATGTCGGAAACGAATGTGAAAGATTTCAAATCAAAATTGTTTAATTTTGCAACATTACAAAATGTTAGAATAAATTTGAGTGAGTTCAAAAGATATTTAGAATTTTTGAAAGGATACAAAAATAATTTTATTCAAAACAAAATGTAGATTTTGGAAAAATTCAAACAAAAAATTTAGACGCTTTTTAGAATTTTCGAAAGTTTTCAAGAGAATAACATTCTTTTTTTACGATTTCTCGAAAAATTTCAAAAAATGTCAGAAGATTTTCAACATTTTCAAAAAGGAATCTAGAAGATTTGAGTTAAATTTTTTTAATTTTGCAGGATTTTTTCAAAATTTTAGAAAAAAATTCGAATAATTTTAAAAGAGATATAGAAGTTTTTAAAAAATGTAATGAAACCTTAAAACAAGATGTACATTGTTGAAGATTTCGAAATTTGATTTTGAGGTGTCTTGAAGATTTTGAAAGGATTCAAAATAATAATTTTTTTAAGATTCCTGGCAATGTTTAAATTAACTCATTATTTTTAAAATTCATTCTAAGAGAATATTTAAAAAGATTATAAAACATTACAAAAGATTTTCGAGAGAATTTAAAAGATATTCAGGAATTGTTTTAATTTTGAAGAGATTAAAAATACTTTGAAACTTTGAAAGATTTCCTAACATTTATAAAATATTCTTAAATTTTTTCAAAGCGTTAAAAAGTCTCAAATATCTTCTAAACTACTCAAATTTTTCTTTAAATTTCGTAAAGTCCTGTAAAATGAAAAAAAAAGAATAAATAAATAAAGCAAATAAACAAAGAAAACTAGGAAATCAATAGTCCCTCGAAACTTTTGTGTGTTAAAAATTATTTTTTCCTTCAAATTATAATTTTCTTAAAATTTCTTTTTATTTTGGACTGAAAAATCTTGTTCGGTTGCAAATTCAACAATTTTGTTGAAAATTCAGCTTTTTGGTTTAAAACTTTATATTTTTTGGTAGAAATATTGTCATTTTGTTATTAAAATTGCAATATTTCTTAGTTTAATTATAAACTATTACATTTTTTGTTGAGAACTCATCTTTTTTTATTGAAAATACAACTTCTTTGTTGAAAGTTGAACTAATTGGTTAAAAAGTAATTTTTTGGTTAAAGATTCATTATTTTAATTGGAAGTTTGTCTATTTTGGTCGAAAATTTATCTTCTTGAAAGAAAATTCATGTATATGGATAAAAATTAAATTTTCTTGTTGAAAATTAACTTTTCTGTGCAAAATTCATATTTTTGGGGTGAAAAATAAAAATTTTTTGTAGTAAATTCGTCTCTTTTGGAAAATATTTATTGCTTTTTGGTAAAAAATACAACTGGTTGAAAATTAATCTTTTTTGATTGAAGATTCATCATTTTAGTTGAAGATTTAACTATTTGATTCAAAGTTCAACTTTTTGGTTGAAAATTCCACTATTTGGTTGAAAATTAAACTGTTTTTGTCAGAAATTAGTTTTTTCTAATGAAAATTGCACTATTACTTTTTGGGTCGAAAATGGGTATTTTTTATTATAGTTAAAAAGTTCCAGTAATTGCTTGAAAATTCGTGACATTTGTGGAAAATTCGTCTTTTCTAGTTGAAAATTAATCTCCTTTGCTGAAAATTCAACTATTTGGTTAAAAACAATGCATTTTGTTGAAAAATGAATATTTTGTTGCCTTTCTTGACAGGAAATTAATTTTTGAAAAATTTTTTTCTTTATTGGCAGAAAAGTCTTTCTTGGTTGAAAATTCAAATCTTGTTGAAAATTCGACTATTTTAAAGATTCATTCCTTCTGGTAGAAATTCCATTTTTTGGGGGTAAAAATGCTATTGTTTATTCGAAAATTAAGCTTTTTCAGTTGGGGATTCAACTCGTTTTTTGGAAATTGAACTATTTTGTTGAAAAATTCGTTTCTTTTTTTTGAAGATTAATTTTTTCAATTGAAAAATTTAACTATTTTATTGTTGATTAAAAATTGATCTTGACAGTTGAAAGTTTATCTATTGGGTTGAAAATTCATGTATTTTGTTGAAATTTAATATTTTTTGGTCACTGATCTTCCTAATTGAAATTCAACTAATTTTGGTAAAAACTTGTTATCTTTGGATAAATTTTCAGATGTTTATTAAAATTCTAGCTTATCTATATTCCTACAACAATAATATTTTTCATGATTCATTCGACTCAACATTTCACAATAATTAATAATTAATTACTACGATGACTTAAATATTAATATCACTATATTTTACTTAATAATCCGATGAGATGAAAAATTACGACTAGCCCGTTGCTGACGCCAGAATTCCTGTCTGGAGTTTAGAAACTCTATTCCCTCTTCTGCATGAATAGTGATATGCTTAGCAGATTCCTGATGCGCAGCTTTAATATCTAGAATCATAGAAATACCTTTTATGTAAAATACCAGTCTATAGCTCTAATTATTTTTTTTAAAATAGTCAAATCAGGCGACATACGTGTTCTGTAACAGTTGTTACAAGATGGTGAATGAACTGTTCTAGAACAGAAAGGTAACAGTCTTCTAGAACACTGTGACCAAATTGTGGCAGAGCTGTTCTAGAACAGAATGTTGACAGTCTTCTAGAACACTGTGACTAAATTGTGACAGAAATGTTCTAGAACAGAAAGGTAACAGTCTTCTAGAACACTGTGTCCAAATTGTGGCAGAACTGTTCTAGAACAAATGGAAACAGTGTTCTAGAACACTGTGACCAAATTGTGGCAGAACTGTTCTAGAACAAAAGGAAACAGTGTTCTAGAACACTGTGACCAAATTGTGGCAGAACTGTTCTAGAACAGAAAGGTAACAGTCTTTTAGAACACTGTGACCAAATTGTGGCAGAACTGTTCTAGAACAGAAAGGTAACAGTCTTCTAGAACACTGTGACCAAATAGTGGCAAAACTGTTCTAGAACAGAAAGGTAACAGTCTTCTAGAACACTGTGACCGAATTGTGACAGAACTGTTCTAGAACAAAAGGAAACAGTGTTCCAGAACACTGTGACTAAATTGTGAGAGAACTGTTCTAGAACTATGTGACAGCACTGTTCTGTAACAGTTGCTATGGAATTGTTCTAGACCAAACCGATCACAGACATTCTATAATATTTGTTCCGAGTTCGTTCTAGAACTCTGTCTTAACAGTGTTATATCGAAGTTCTAGAACCCTGTTACACGTGTATTCTAGAGCGAACTAGGAACAAGGATTAAAAACTGTTACAGAACAGTTGTTATGTAATTGTTCTAGAACTGACCAATCACAGACGTTATATAACATTCGGTCCCAGTTTGTTCTAGAACTGTGTCTTCACAGTGTTATATCGAAGTTCTAGAACCCTGTTACAGGTGTGTTCTAGAACGAATCAGGAACAAAGATTGATAACTGTTACAGAACAGTTGTTACGTAATCGGTCTGGCACTGACCAAGCACAGATTTTCTATAACATTTGGTCCCAGTTTGTTCTAGAACTGTGCCGTCATAGTGTTATATCAAAGTTTTAGAACAATGTTACAAGTGTATTCAAGAACGAATTAGGAACAAAGATTATAATTGTCCTACAACCGACCAATCACAGATTTTTTATAACATTTGGTCCCAGTTTGTTCTAGAACTGTGCTGTCATAGTGTTATATCGAAGTTCCAGAACCATGTTACAAGTGTATTCTAGAACGAATTAGGAACAAAGATTTAAAACTGTTACAGAAAAGTTGTTACGTAATTGTTCTAGAAATGATCAATCACAGACGTTCTATAACATTTGGTCCCAGTTTGTTCTAGAACTGTGCCTTCACAGTGTTATATCGAAGTTCTAGAACCCTGTTACAGGTGTGTTTTCGTACGAATTAGTAACAAAGATTAATAACTGTTACAGAACAGTTGTTACGTAATTGTTCTAGAACTGATCAATCACAGATTTTCTATAACATTTGGTCCCAGTTTGTTCTAGAACTGTGCCGTCATAGTGTTATATCAAAGTTCTAGAACCATGTTACAAGTGTATTCTAGAACGAATTAGGAATACAGATTAATAACTGTTACAGAACAGTTGTTACGTAATTGTTCTAGAACTGACCAATCACAGATTTTCTATAACATTTGGTCCCAGTTTGTTCTAGAACTGTGCCGTCATAGTATTATATGAAAGTTCTAGAATCATGTTACAAGTGTATTCTAGAACGAATTAGGAATACAGATTAATAACTGTTACAGAACAGTTGTTACGTAATTGTTCTAGAACTGAAAAATCACAGACGTTCTGTAACATTTGTTCCAAGTTTAATCTAGAATTGCTCTGTAACGGTGTTATGTTAACGTGCTAGAACTGTGTTACAAATTTGTTACATAAGATTTGTAATTGAGTTCTAGAATTGTTCTAGAAATGTTACAAATCGGTTGACAAGAAGTTCCAGAACTGTTAAAGAATTGTTACATTTTTTAAAATGAAAATTCAATTATTTGGTAGAAAGTTTAACTCTTTTTTGTTAAAAATTAATTTTTTTGGTTCAAAATTCATCATTTTAATAAAAAATGTATCCCTTTGGTTGAAAAATGAGCTATTTTTATTTTAAATTCTACTTTTTTGTTAGAAATTAATCTTCTGGGTAGAGAATTGATGTTTTTGGTTGGAAATTTAATTATTCTAGTTAATGAATCATCATTTTAGTTGAAACTTTGACTTTTTTGTTTAAAATTTGACTATTCCATTTGAAGCTTTATCATTTTAGTTGAAAATTATTCACTTCATTTGAAAACATAAATACTTTTTTGAAAATTAGTTTTTTTGGTTGAATTTTTTTTAATCTGAAAATGTAACTATTCTAATTAAGTATTCCATAATTTTAGTTAAAAATTCTTCTTTTTGGTTCAAAATTAATTTTTTCAAAGGAAAATTTAGCGGTTCAATTTTTGTTGACTACTGATATTTTTTTATTTGAAAATTCATCATTTTGGTTGAAAACTTGTTTTTTTTTATAAAAAAAATTATTATTTTTTAACTGAAATTCTAACTATTCCATTTTTTGTTGAAAACTGACGTTTCTTAGTTCAAAATGCAACTTTTTGGTTGAAAATCGATCTTTTTTAATTGAAAATTTGACTATTTGGTTAAGAATTTATGTATTTTGTTGAAAAATTATGTTTTTGGTGAAAATTAATCTTTTTGGTTGAAAATTCGACTATTTTTGTTAAAGATTCATCATTTTATTTGAAAATTCTTTTTTTTTTGGTTTGAAACTTAACTATTTCATCAGTTTGGTAGAAAATTTATTTTGCTTTTAGTTCAAAATTCAATTACTGGCTTGAAGATTTGTCTTTTTTAGTTGAAAGCTAACTTATTTTTTGTTCAAAATTCATATATTTTGTTGAAAAATCGTATCTTTTTATTGAAAATAAAACTTCCCGTGTAAAAGTAAAAATCTTTTGTTGAAAATTCATCCTTTTGGTTTAAAATCTATCAATTCCAGTTGAAGATTCATCACTTTAGTTGAAAATTCATCATCTTGGTCGAAATTTTTTTTTTTTTTTTTTCTGTAGAAAATTAATGTTTCTAACTGAAAATCTGACTGTTCCATTTTTTGTTGAGAACTGACCTTTCTTAGTTCAAAATCCACATTCTGCTGGTTGAAAATTGATCTTTTTTAGTTGAAAATTTGACTATTTGGTTAAGAATTTATGTATTTTGTTGGAAAATTATCTTTTTGGTGAAAATTAATCTTTTTTGTTGAAAATTCGACTATTCTTGTTAAAGATTCATCACTTTAGTAGAAAATTTATCTTTTTGGTTAAAAATAAAACTGTTTGTTTAAAGGTTAATATTTTTTATTAAAAATTAATCTGTTTGTTTTAAATTCATCTATTCCAGTTGAAGATTCATCATTTTAGTTGAAAACTGTTCACTTTTGTCGGATTTTTTTTTTTTTGTTGAAAATTAATGCTTTTAACTAATCTTTAATCTTAATATAAAATATAACAATTGAATTCATAGACCTTTCTTATAGCCTCAGTTCTTCACGAACTCCTTTCTGAATTTTTTTCAATTCCATTATTTCCTAACTGCCTTAGTCTTCTAAAAATCCAAAAGCCCTTTGAATGTCCTCATACAGTTGGTCATACTCCTCATTAATAGAATCCTCCCCATCTCCTGAAGGATCCAAAAATTTCATAGAACTCAATCGATAGATAATTTCCCCCATAGTTTCCTTAATAATTTCCCAAGTAATTTTGTTATCTCTCCTTGAATTGGCTTCAGTAATCCTCGTCGCCAAATCATGAAAAGAAATAATATTCCTCAGCATTCCGAAGGTCTTATAAAAAGGACAGAACCTATCATAAACTGAATATCCATTCTGCTGAAGAAAATCGTCCTTCAAAAGTGTAGCAACTTCCAGAACAACCTTATCAGTTTCTGTGAGGGAAGCTCTTCCAACTAATTGTACGATATCATTTAATTCATCCTCATCTTGCAGGAGCTTTTGCGCTCGACTTCTTAGGGTGGCAAATCCTGGAAAATGGGATTCGTAAAAATCGTCGAGGGATTTCAGGTACTTGCTGTAACTGGCAAGCCAGTTGACAGCTGGAAAATGTTTTCTCTGAGCCAATTTTTTATCAAGTCCCCAAAATACTTGGACTATTCCCAAAGTGGCGTTGGTTACAGGATCGGAAAAATCACCACCTGGGGGTGAAACTGCCCCAACTATGCTGACTGAACCTTCTCTTTTGGGACTTCCTAGACATTTCGCTCTTCCTGCTCTTTCGTAAAAACTGGATAATCTTGCTCCCAGGTAAGCTGGGTATCCAGAATCTGCTGGCATTTCACCTAGACGTCCACTAATTTCTCGAAGAGCTTCAGCCCATCGGGAAGTCGAATCTGCCATCATCGAAACATTGTATCCCATGTCTCGAAAATATTCGGAAAGGGTGATTCCTGTGTAGATTGAAGCTTCACGAGCCGCGACTGGCATATTGGAGGTGTTGGCTACAAGAATTGTCCTCTTCATTATCGATTCTGCTTTCCCTGGATAATTGTTTTTAGAAATTCTTAGGTTTCTGGCTTCAAAAATTAGGTTCCCTAGTGGAAAACATTTTTACAAGAAAGTACAACATTTGTACAACTGTAATTTTTCATTAGAACATGTAATTTATTGTAGCAAATTGATATACATCTTCAATATATAAAAAAGGAGAGCTGAGAATTCCGTATTTTGAGAACTATTACTTGTGATTCTCGCAAATAGTAGTTATCAGATCACTTATTAGTATCCCAGAAAAAAGTTTTCTTTATAATTAATTTAAGTAAGGTAAGCTTGGACATGGCATTATTTTAGCCGATTTTAGTTTTAATCAATATGCAATGTCGGATTAAGAGAGATGGAGCAAAAACTAAAAATTTGTATTATGTTACGCGTACCCAAAATATTCAACCAATCAGGTGCATTGTGGCTACAGCGCGCCAATCCCCGTCCGGGAGCTTCCTGATTGGACCGGCATCGAGGAGTGGGAGACTCGGTGACGAGGCTCCTCTCTACTCGACTCCCGCGCGGAGTGGGAGAAAAAGATGTTGACATCGAATAATATCTTCTGTTCTCTTTTTTTTATTTGAAAATGCAAATTTTGGAAAAATTCAAAAAATTTCCCTGTTGCTTCGAAAATTATGACGAATTTTTTCTATGTATAGTTTTTTCTAGTGAATTATAATAAAAAATTGTAAATTAACAGAAAAAGATTTTTTTTCTCAATTCAGAATTTTTTGAAAATGGCCTAAAATTTCTTCAGCTCGAATAAAAAAAACATGCTATCATCATGTTCGAAAAAAAATGTTTATTCTTAGGAAGTCGTTTATATCGCTCAAAAAAACGTAAATTTACCATTTTCGAACGCTTGAAACATCATTAAAAATTTTTTTTCGAAAAACAAAATAATATCATGTTTCTTTGATTCAAGCTGGAGAAATTTCAGGTTCGACATATTCAACTTTTTTCAAAATGTGTGCATAGGACCATGTCCAAAAAAAACATGTTTTTTGGTCATTTCCAAAAAATTCTAAGTTGAGCAAAAACTTTTTTTTAATTCATAATTTATTATTATTTACTAGGAAAAAATGTACGTAGAAAAAATTTGTTATAATTTTCAAAGCAATAGGGAAATTTTTTAGAATTTTCAAAAATTTGAATTTTCAAATCGAAAAAGAGAAGAGAAAATATTTTTCGATTCAAAAAGTTTTTTTTTTCGGATGACAACCCACAAATTTTTGTCGCCCAGCCCAAACGATTCGTCTAATTTGAACATTTTCCTAATCTCGATACGTTCTATACTTTATTTAGCTAATTTTTAATATGTAAGTGAAATTATTGAATTTGGGTGCATAAATAACAATTGAACAATTATAAATTTGATAAAAATTTGAGTTAGTTTAAGAGATATTTAAAGTTTTAAGAATATCCAAACTTGATTAAGAACTGAAAAAGATTTGGAAAAATAAAAAACTAAATTAAGATTTTTTTATGATTTTGAAATAAAATTGTGAAGCTTTTTAAGGATCTTTAAAGGTTTTAATAAAATAAAAAAGAATTCATAAGTTTGCTGGGAAACTTCAAAATGATTTTTTATTTCGAATAACAAATTTTAAGAGAATATTTAAGAATATTAAAAAAAAATTGAATGTTATATGACAAATGAACAATTATTAATTGAATTCGTCTCAATAATAGAAAAAACTTGTGCTTCCCTGTAATTTTGGTTCTAATTTATTGTATTTATTCGTATATTACTGTAAAAATAGTTTTAGTTTTTTGTACCTTTTTGTAAAAAATTTTCCACTAAGGTTCTTGGGGTTCAGTAAATAACAGAATAAATTACCATCAATTTCTACGGATAGTTCCGGAAAATCTCTGAGGACTTCAGACATTTCGTTTCCACGTTCTCCACAACCCACGTTGACGATTACATCTGAGTTGGAATATTTCGAGAGAGCCTAATAAATACAATGATTATAGAGAGATTTTGACAGATCCCGCCCTCCTTCGTCATAACGTATATCAAATCCGTGGACATTATTTTAACTTAGAATAGGCCCCCTAGGTGAAAATATCCACTTGGAAAGCTGGCGGTCCCAGCTGAAAATTCCTGTACAGGAACCTCGGAGGATCCTGGACATGTTTCTGCACGCAAAACTGCACACGAAAATGTACAGGTAATCTAGATGATTCCTGTACAGAAACCTCGGAAGATCCTAGACATGTTTCTGGACACGAACCTGCACACAAAAATGTATAGGTAATCTTGACGATTCCTGTAAAGGAACCTCGGAGGATCCTGAACATCTTTCTGCACGCGAAACTGCAAGCGAAAATGTACAGGTAATCTTGATGATTCCTGTACAGGAATCTCGGAGGATCCTGAACATCTTTCTGCACGCGAAACTGCACACGAAAATGTACAGGTAATCTTGACGATTCCTGTGCAGAAATCTCGGAAGATCCTGGACATATTTCTGGAAACGAACCTCCACACGAAAATGTACAGGTAATCTAGAAGATTCTTGTACAGGAACCTCGGAGGATTCTGGACATGTTGCTGCATGCGAACCTGCACACGAAAATGTATAGGTAATCTTGAAGATTCCTGTGCAGGAACCTCGGAGGATCCTGGATATGTTCCTACACACGAACCTTCACACAAAAATGTACAGGTAATCTTGACGGTTCCTGTACAGGAATTTGGCGAAGGACACAGTACGTGATCCTGCAAATGAATTTGCATAGAAACGAATCCACAAGGGTTCGCTATTGGCTTGGCTCTCTCCATAGTAAGTTCGATCCTCAAGGGAATAAAAGGAAAGCAACCTTATAGCTGTAAGCGACATGAGTTTTCGCGACGGCTTTCTCTAAAGAACCCCATACGTGTTTCTGTACAGGAACCAGCACCTACATTTACTTCGTGAAGGAACCTATACAGAAACCTATACTCGATCATTCAAAGGTTCATTTGTCGGTGCAGGCTCCATTGCAGGATCATTTTCAGTTTACTTCGCCAAATTCCTGCACATGAACCGTCAAGATTACCTGTGCAAGTTCGTGTGCAGAATCGTGTCCAGGAACATGTCCAGGATCCTCCGAGGTTCCTGTACAGGAAATCTGGCAAACTAGGTGGAATTCCACGTGTATATTTCCAACATGTCTGCTCTCCTCTACCTGAGAAATAACAGTCTTCCCACATCCAAAAGCTCCAGGAATCGCAGTAGTCCCTCCCTGAATGCATGGGAAAAGAGCATCCAAAATCCTCTGACCAGTGAGCAAAGGATAATTAGCCTCCAGTTTTTCAGAAACAGGTCTAGCTTGTCGAACAGGCCACATTTGCATCATAGCATGTCTACTGACTTTCCCCTCAAATTCAGTTTCCATAATAACTTCATCCACAGTATAATTTCCACGAGGTGCCAAATATTGTATCTTGCCACAACATCTTGGTGGCATCATGATCCTGTGTTTTATCAGTGAATTCTCATAAACAATACCAAAAACATCTCCTCCCGAAATGATACTTCCTTTCCGAAAACAAAGTGGAGAAAACTCCCAGGTAGTTGATCTCGACAATGCAGGAGTCTTTAAACCTTTGGGGATGAAAATGGATTTGGAGATGCTCCCAAATTCTTTGAGAGGACGTTGAATGCCATCGAAGATGTTGCCAAGGATTCCTGGTGCCAGCTCAACAGAAAGAGGTCTTCCACTTCTTCTTACTGGATCTCCTACTGTCAGTCCACTTGTGTCTTCGTAAACCTGAATTGTGGCTGTTTCCTTATCAAGACGAATTATTTCTCCGATTAATCTTTCGTATCCAATGTAAACTAATTCGTACATCGCTGATCCAGACATGTGCTCTGCTATGACTACTGGTCCGGAAACTCCGTAGACGAAGCCTAATTCGGATTCTTTTTCGGCTATTCGGGAACGGGGTTTTAAACTTTCTATATCACACATGTTGTCGTTCATTTTGGGATTTTGATAATATTCTAACCTTTTATCAAGGTTATGATTTCTTCTATCCTTTCTGAAAAAATTGATGGAACGAATTTCTCGAAAATCTCGCAATGTTGTTGAATACCTGATTGGTTGCATACTGCTTGAATATGACTCTCAGTGGCTGTTTTCAGTTTGTTCTTTTCAGTTTTCTGAAATTTTGTGAATCTAAATTTCCAAATGAGGAATTTCAATTCTAAGAATTTATTTTTACAAACAAATTTTAATTGCAAGTGCTTCCTTTAATAATAAAGGCAACAATTCTGTTATTAACTTTTTGACCAAATGCTTAAAAAATTATAAAAGGATTCTATTCATAACAACTTAAACATATTAAATGTATTTATCTATTAATAAAGATCAAGAATTTTTTGCAACATCAATTTAGTAAATACAAATTTTCAAATTAATAATTTTTTATGATAACCTTCATGTCTGAATGTGTCTAAACATTGATAAAAGAGAAATTTTTAATAGTGAATGTTTTTTAATATTGGGAAATAATTCTTCCCTTAACATTCAGCTACCAAAATATAATTTGATAATAATAATAACACTAATAAAATAATTTCAGTTTTGAAAAGATTTCAAATTGTTTGTTAACAAAATGTAGATTTTTGAAGATTTTGAAATAAAATGTTGAAGATTTGTAAAGATTTTGAATTTTTTTTCCTTAATATTTTTTTTCTTAATATTGCAGTTACAATTTAAATTGATTTTTTATTTTGAAAAATTAATTAATTAAATGCGGACCTCGAATATTTTGGAAAAGAGTGTAGAACATTTTTAGGAAATATTTTCAAGTTTTGCAAGATTACAAAATTTTAGAAAAAAGTCGAATAAGTTTAAAAGATATTTAGAAGTTTTAAAAAAATAAAAAAAATAATTTCAAACTTAAAAAGATTTCAACAAATTTAAAATGAAATATAGATTCAGATTTCTGGGAAAATTGTCAATTATTTTTAATTTCACAAAATAGTTGTTAAGAGCATATTTTAAAAAATTTAAAAACATTCCGAAAGATTTTTAAAATTGCAAAAAAGAATCTTGAAGATTTTAAGGCAATATTTCTAAATTTTTAGAATTTTTAAAATTTTTGTTAAAAATTTCAATCAGTTTAAAAGATAAGTATAAGTTTTTAATAATATAAAAAATAATTAAAAATTTTGAATGATTTCAATAAACTGGGAATATTTAAAATGATTCTCTATTCTGAAAAACTCATTTGAAGAGAATGATTACAAATATTTTAAAACATAGCAAAACATTTCCAAATTTTCATATTTTAAAATCTTTTCCAAAACTCAAACAGTCCTAAATATATTCTAAACTAATTCAAACTTTTCCTTAAATTGGGTAAAATTCTGTAAAATAAAAAAAATTAGAAATTTTCTAGATACTTTTTTGACATATCTGAAGGCTTCAAAAATTGTTTTAAATTTTCTCGAGCAACCTCGGAAAAACTTATTCATATAACCTGCAAGCAAATAAACAAAGAAACTTAAAAAATAAATAGTTATTACAAATTTTTATCTTGCGTTAACAATGATTTATTTATCTAATCATTATTTCATCCTTTTTATTAAAATTTCAACTGTTTGGTTTAAAATTAAAATATTTTTTGGCTGAGGATTGATTTTTTGTTGTTGAGAATTGGTCTTTTTAATGAATTCGACTCGTTTTTATTTGAAATTAAAATCTTTTTTAGTTTGAATATCAACCACTAAATTTTTCGTTGCAAATGAATTTTCTTCAGTTGAAAATTCAACCACTTGGTTGAAATTTAAACTATTTTATGAAAAATTTACTTTTTTGGTTGAAGATTCATCATTTTAATAGAAAATTCGTATTTTTGGTTCGAAATGTAACTGTTTTTTTTTTTAAATTCGTCTATTTTTGCATAAAAATTCATTTTATTTCAAAGAATATTTACAATAATTGAACACAAATAGGGTATGTTAGCTTTTTTCACCGAAAATCGATTATTTTAAGGCTGTTGAAGCGGTGTTCACAAAAATGGCGAAATCTGTAAAGGCTCTCTAAATTTATCAATAACGTTCAATAATTCGGTTTTGGGGTTTTAAAAACGCACGTTGAACATTTTCTAGAGCCCGGAAGGGGTTTCGCGGTTGCAAGACATTGGTTAAGTATCTGATTTTTCGACAAAAATATGGTAACTGCTAAAAAGCGAGAGTGAAATAATATAGCAATGACGTGAGGTGTGAAGGAAGCCGACTGACAGCTGATGGCGCTGATAGCGTGACCCAGCGTGACCGTACTAGATCGTACTAAGAAAATGCACTGTCGGTAAAAGTCGCATCTGTCTTGGCGGGAAATTTAAATTTCAATAAAAAATGCAATTTGTGATTTTCTTTTTTTTGTTTGTTTATTGACAAGTCGGAAAGATTGGCAAATACAACAGTATCACTGCTATTTGAATAAATAATCAATTTGTTTTTTTAATGATAAACGCAGTCTCGGAAGAGGAAAAGTATATGCAAGTGATAAGAGGATGCCGTTGTGAACTTACTGATAATAATCGTTGTACCTATTTCTTATCTTTTAACGTACAAATCAAATATTTATTTGAATTGCAGTGATACTGTTGCATTCACCAATCATTCGGACTTGTCAATAAACAAAAAGAAAGAAAACCACAAATTGGATTTCCATTCAAATTGAAAATTCCCGCCAAGACAGATGCGACTTTTACCGACAGTGCATTTTCGTAGTACGATCCAGTACGGTCAAGCTATCAGCGCCATCAGCTGTCAGTCGGATCCCTTCACACTTCACGTCGTTGCTATAATTTTTCGCTCTCGCTTTTTAGCAGTTACCGTATTTTTTTTGGAAAATCAGATACTTAACCAATGTCTTGCAGCCGCGAAACCCCTTCCGGAGTCTAGAAACTTTTCAAAGTGCATTTTTAAAACCTCAAAACCGAAAAATTCAAGAATGAACACTTAAATTGAAAAAAAATTAATTACCTGGGCACTTTAGGAGATTTTGCAAATAGATTTTGTCCACATTAAGTTGTCCAAGTAGATTTGGTTCAGAACTCTTTTTTTTACCAGTCGACGAACGAACTCGTGTTTTTTCTGTTATCTTCTCATTCATTGTTGATTCTTTTCCAAAAGAATTATTTTCTGTGAATGAGGTTCTCGAAGATGGAGTGCAAGTTTTAGGTCTCGAAGATTTTTGAGATCCTTCTGCCGAAGAACCAGATCTTATTGTTTGTACGTGATCAGAAATCGGTATTGCATTCTCTGAAAAAAAAATTATTTGCATTTAATTTGAATTTACAAATTCTCTATGATCAGTTTTCAAAATTGATTCTGATGTTCAAAGCGTCTAGAACTCACTTTTTCAAAATCCGGGCTAACTGCATACTTCCCCCACTTTTGAAAAAGTTACTTTTTCTTTAAGTTTAGGGTAAATTTGGCATAGTTTTAAAAAACTCTAATGCTTTTGAAAAATAGTTCTGACAAAAGAGTTCTGGAGTTCTGTACAAAATAATTTCGCGAAAATCAAAAACCTAATAGCAAGAAATTTCTGAAATTTAGAAAATTTTGATGAATTTCTCATTCAGAGTTCCACGAGTTCTAATCAGAGTTCAGATGCCGCGAGAAGAGTTCGACAAAAAACCTTCATAACATTTTTCATTTAATTCAAAATTCAAAGAACTCACAGCACATTGAACATGAAAAAATTTTGTTGAATTTAAAAATTGTGAGTTCCAAGAGTTCTGATCATAGTTCTGATCAAAGTTCTAACCCTTAATCGAAATTCGAAGAGCTGCCTCATTTTAAATATAACTCATTTTTTTTAAATGTTGAGTTTTAGGAGTTCTATTCAGAGTTTTAATTCCGACGGAAGAGTGCTAACAAAAAGTCTTATGAAACTTTTCGATAAAGTTAAAACTCAAAGAACAGCAGCATTTTAAAGTTGAAAAAATTCAAAAATGGTAAATTTTTTATTTTTAAGTGTTTTGATCAGAGTTCTGTTCCTTTGGAAGAGTTCTACCAACAAGCCTTATGACACTTTTCAATCAAATCTAAATTCAAAGAACAGTCGCATTTTAAAGATAACCAAAATAGAAAAAATTTTGAGTCCCAAAAGTTCTGTTCACAGCCCCCACCTCTCCCTCCACCGGAAGAGTTCCACCAAGAAAATTCATGACAGTTTTCGATCAAGTAAAATTCAAAGAACTACAGCATTTTCAAGAAAACCAAAATTTCGAAGAAATTTAAAATTTTGGTTTTTAAGAGTTATGATTAGAGTTCTATTCCCTTTGAAAGAATTCAACCAACAAGGTTTATTGCATTTTTCAATCAAGTCAGAATTCAAAGAGCAACATCATTTTAAATGTGATCAAAATTTTCAAAATTTTGAGTTCCAAGAGTTCTGTTCACAGCCCCCCCCCTCCCCTCCCCATCCACCGGTAGAGTTCCACCAAGAAAACTCATGACACTTTTCGATCAA
>CAKNXH010073560.1:0-11958 GCA_932178445.1 Andricus quercusramuli | reverse complement strand
TACTAGTGATTCCATTTAGGTCCCCTATTCCGTCACCATTACTGTCCATGAAACTTCGAGGGTAAATCTGGTATATAATTGCATCTTTCCACCAGACATCACCAGCTGATTCGACGTGAATCGCACTAAAAGCTGTGCACAACAATATTAACTTGAGCATGTCGACTGCATACCTGGGTGCAGCAATCCTGGGTTTATATCACAGTAGATTTTGAAAAAACTATCATGCAGTATAACAAACAATTTCTAATCTTTGCAATTCAGTGAAAAGCGTACACTTGATAAAAGGGAATGATGGCATTTCAAGTTGCCCATCTCAAGTACCAGATATGGATTGTGTTATTCATTGAAGATATGAGTTTTGTTCTTCAATATTCCAAGGATGTATATTAAAATCAAGTTCACCAATTTTCTATGTAACTGCAATGATAGCATTAATTTCAATATTGAAAAATCAATAAGTTTGGATAAAGTTAAGATTTTTAAATATTTCTGGTTCATTTGAAAATTGTAAAATTATTTAGTATTTTTCTCAATTAGAAAAAAAAATTCATATTTGATTTGAAGTTACATTCGAAGATAAAAAATGATTTCAAGTTTTACAAATCTTTAGGCTGAAGATCTGCCGAAAACATGATCAATTTCCTCAAATCTGCTTCCAAAAAATGGTTGTCTTTCTAATAAAAAGCGAACATAATGTCTTATTTATATGTTTAAAAGTAATTTATATATATATATATATATATATATATATATTCTATTCAAGTGAGTTTAAGAGCATTTCCATAATAAGTGTCATTTTCGGCCAAACAAAAAATTGAAAATACAGTTTGAAGCACATCTTTTGAAATTTTATCCCACATTTTACATTAAGATAGTTCAACATTTTTTAAATATTCATTCATATCGCCAGGAAATTGGTTTTATACCACAACAAAATAAATGTATTTTTTTGTTGAAAAAATGGTATTTTGAGGTTCCGCAAACCCCATAAAGTTTAACACGTAGTTCCCATTAGAAAAAAAGACATTTTTGTAAATCTTATCCAGAATCGTCAATTTAAAAAAAAAATACGAATCAAAAATTTATTTTCAATTATTAAGGCCATGTGACCGGATTCCTACCTTACCGACGCTTTTTTTATTTGTAAACTTATGTTCACACGAATAGCCACATTGAGTTGAGAATTTGAGATAATGAATAAGAAGCACTAAGCAATGCGGCTCTGGTCCTTAATTTTAATAATTATGAAAAAAGCAAGAAAAAATTATTTACAGAAAAAACTTTTTTCATGATTATAAAAATTTAGGACCAGAGCCGCATTTCTTAGTGCTTCTTATTCATTATCGCTATTATGATTTTGTTTTAGGTTTCGTGATGAAATTATTCCTAATACATGAAGTTTCACTTCATCCTGATACTGAGGTGTTTAAATAAATTTTTTGAACAATTTATTATTGTTTTTAGCAATTTTCTCTTAGAATACAGGTAGGAAGCCGCAGTTTTTTTCGGATTTTTTAACTTATTTTTAACTTTTGAATTACAGAGAACCAATAGTGAATGAAATTCAACATCAATAATTGTTGATATAATTTATTATTTTCTATCACAATATCCTCTTCGAATAATGTTAGAAAGTTGCAGTATTTTTCTATAATTTTCTACTTTTTATCCACTTTTCAATTAGTGTGAGGTGATGATTAATACATTTTAACAAACCTAATAGTTTGAACCAACTGTTTTGTTTAGAACTATCTTCTCCTATTGTAATACTTGATAATTGCGGCTTCTTCGGAAATTTTTAACTTTTTGTCAACCTCTACTTGGAGTGAGATCATAATTAATGTAATTGAGCAAACTTGATAGTTTGAACAAATTATTATTGTTCATAACTATCTTCGCCTATATTAATGCTAGATAGTCGCGGTTTTTTGGCATTTTCAACTTCTTGTCCACTTTCCACTCGGTGACGTAATCATTAATGTATAAATAAAATTGTCGGTGCCAAAGGTCAAATAAACAAAGAATGAGCTTAAGTTTGAATTGGCTACGTTTCTGACTCTATGTGGTCCCTTTTCAAGCCTGATGTAGTGAAAATTTATTATAGAGATTATTAATCTAATTTAATTAATTCTTCATAATTATATAATTTTTAATATTATTTTATTCCTATTTCACTTAATTCATTATTTATAATAAGTTTTTACTACAGGCATCAAGGGGACCACATAGAGTCCGAAACGTAGCCAATTCAAACTTCAGCTTCATTTTTTGTTTATTTGACCTTTGGCACGGAAAATTTTATTTATACACTAAATAAGAGGCTAAAACTGTAAAAGAATGATTTATTTATAATTGATACAAGTAACAAACACAATTATTCAAACAATTCAATATTGTTTATGACTATCTTCTATCAGAGTAATACTAGACACTTGCGCTTTCTTCTGAAATCTTCAGTTTTGCTTTCACTTTTTAGCTATGAACAAATAATGAATGAGCATCACCAAGAATTTTTCGAATAGTATTGTTTTTCCAAAGTGTATTTTTTTTTACTCTTCTGTCAATGTTTTAAAAACATCAATTTGAACAAAAGGGCTATCTTACAGTAGATATGAAACAAAGAATGAAATAGGAGTAGGTGAGAGAAATAGGTTTGTAAATGAATTGTAAACATTTTGTTTTAAATTATATCTCCCCCCACTCTTATACCACCTTGTGAAATTCCCTGATTTTTAGTTATGAACAAATAATAAATAAACAGTGGAGAGAATCATTTTTTAAACAATCTCTTTCTTTTCTGTGAATACTTGAAGTTGTTGCTGAGAACCTTCTTCTTTGAATTAATATTGATATTTATTATTTGTTCCTGGCTAAAAAGTCAAAGGAAAGCTGACAGTTTCAGAAAATGTCGCCACTTTCTTGCATCACTCTAAGAGAAGATAGTTATAAACAATGATACATTGTTTATGCAATTATGTTTGTTAACTTGCATTAATTATTATCTCACTAAGTCAAAAGTGGCCAAAATTAAAAAATTTTAGAAAAAACCGCTCCTATCTGGCATTACCATAGGAGAAGATAGTTATAGACAATAATAATTTGTCTCAACAATTAGTTTTGTCAATTGCATTAATCATAACCATGCTCTAAGTGAAAAGTTGACAAAAAGTGAGGAATTTTAGAAGCCACCTCAACTATCTTACATCTACCTGAGAGAAGATAGCAATGAACAATGATAATTTGCTTGAACAATTAATTTTGCTAAATTGCATTAAATATTACCTCACACTGACAAGGAAACCTTTCAAGGTGTACCCCTCCGACACACAAAAAAAAATTGATTAGCAGTTCGAACTCGAAAGTTCATTGCCTCACTACCCGATTCGGGTAGTGTTTCTAGGTGGATAAACACTACCAGTGTGGGTCCACCACACCCACGACGGGCCAACACCACGCAGTATTCCCGAACGTTCACCCATCCAAGTACTAACCGCGCCCAACGCTGCTTAACTTCAGTGATCTTACGGGAACTGGTGTTTTCAGCGTGGTATCGCCGTTGGCGACGCACACACCCAAAAATTAGGTTTTCGAATTTTAACGTATGCCAATCAATTATTTTCTTTCAGATCAACAGTATTTGATTTCCCTTTAAATCTCGTAAATGCGCAGGGCATTTTGACCATTGGAAAAGCTACCCCTATGTTTAAGGGAACAAAAACTAATTTTTTTTTAATTTTCCGTTATAAAAATTGACACGTTTATTAAATCTGCGAAAAAACGATACTGTTATAAAGTTAAGAGGGAATTGATGTTGACGTATTTCAGAATTTTTGTGAGAAAATCTTCAATGAGTAAACTACCCCTCTATTCGATTTATTAAATTATTCACACAAAAAAACAATTTCAGTTTTTTTTAATCCTATGGTGAGACACTTCAGGTACGCACTTGAATATTCTGATCAAAGTGCGAAAAAAATGGTATTCGCCCTCCTAAGAGGGTAAAATACCCCTGGCTTATTTGCACTTTCGAATTTCATGCCATGCTTATTATTATTTGCAATAAATATTCAAAACCCTCTTAGAAAGGCGAATTCTACTTTTTTGCATTTTGATCAGAATATTTAACTGCGTACCTAAAATTCACCACTATCGGATGTAAAAAAAAAATCTGAAATTGTTTCTTTGTGTGAATAATCTAAAGATAGAATGGAGGGGTAGTTCACCCATTTAGGATTTTTGTCACTTAAATGCTGAAATACATCAACATCAATTTCCTCTTAACTTTATAACAGTATCGTCTTTTCGCAGATTCAATAGAAAAATCAATTTTTATAACGCAATATTTGAAAAAAATTAGTTTTTGTTCATTCCAAAATTTGGGGTAGCATCCCCCAATGGTCACAATACCTTGCACATATTAGAAACTCAAAATGATATCCAATGCAATTGATTTGAAAGAAAATAATTGATTGGTCTACGTTAAAATTTTTAAAAACTCATTTTCGGGTGTGAACTTTAAGGGTTGTTCTCACAACTTGGAAATGTTCTTCCGCAGATGAAAAAAAGTATGTGTCGTTCAGTTTTTGATGTCCTACAACAAAACGTTAATTATTAATTATTATTATTTGTTAAAAATTAATTATTGCCATAATATAATTGAAAAGTAGGCAAAAAGTGTAAACTTTGAAAATCAGACCATGTCGACTATATGTTTTTTGGGTCGCTGAATCCGAATCCGAGGTAAAAAAAATCCCAGCACGTCAGGGTTCTGACATTACCTCATAAAACCTCATACAATTTTATTTTTTCAAGTCCGGGGGTAAAACCATGTTTATTATATGTGTTTGGGGTCGCTGAATCCGAATCCGAGGTCTAAAAACCCCAGCACGTCAGGGTTCTTACATAACCTTATAAGACCTCATAATTTTTTTTCAAGTCTGTGGGTCAACCCATGTTTACTATATGTTTTTGGGGTCGCTGGATCCGAATCTGTGGTCTAAAAAACTTCAACACGTTTGAATTCTGATTTTCGAAGAAACTCGTGAAATTTATTCATCCGACTTACGTTTGTCTGCCACTCAGAGAAATATCCTCTTGTAACAAAAGGATGTTTCTTGATCTAAATGAATTTCCTTTTGAATTTAAGGTTGAGAGGATTCGGACCTCAGATTCGGATTCAGCGGACCCAAAAACAAAAAATAAACATGGTCTGACACCTAGACTTGAAAAAAAATTATGAGGTCTTATGAGGTTATGTAACAACCCTGACGTGCTGGGGTTTTTTCACATTCGGATTCGTATTCAGCGACCCCAAAAACATATAATAAACATGGTCTGACCCCTGGACTTGAAAAATTAAAACTTTATGAGGTTTTATGATGTTATGTCAGAACCCTGACGTGCTGGGGTTTTTTGGACCACGGATTCAGATTCAACGACCCAAAAAACATATATTCAACATGGTCTGACCTCCAGGCCCGAAAAACGATTTTTTTGGTGTTATGTATGTATACCATTAAGCCATTTCCCTTTCGGAGTAGGCGTGACACTACCCGATTCGGGTAGTGTTTCTAGGTGGATAGTTTCTTGTAGTAAATAACTACAAGTGTGGGCTCACCACACCCACGACACGCCAACAGCACGCAGTTAGTAGTATTCCTAAACGGTCACCCATCCAAGTATAAATTGTTTATAAATGTATTTGAAAATTCTAATTAATTTTTGATGTTAGATTTTGCCCATTACCTGTCAAATATTTTTTTTCTGAATAAACGAGACAAATTATTTGACCAAACTGAGAGACTTTTTGTTAGAATAAATGATAAAAATGAATAAGAATTTAGTATAACATCGGCAAAATTAATATTTTTGTTTGAACAAATGGAAAGGATGTTGCATTAACTCTTATAAAACTTGCGAGAATTTAAAATTCACTATATCAAAGTTGACAAGCGAAGTTAAAACGATAGTGATACATTTTATTCGAAAGAGTGAAAACATCTTTTGGAGTTGTCATACAAAGCATATGAGAATCTCAAACGACGATATGAAAAATAACTCACTCCCCCAAAAGATTTAACCTTCGGAAGGAGGAACTAATTATTACACAAATTAAATACAATTAAATACGGAAACACGCGTACAATTATAATATCCCAGATAACAAAATGTGCGCATGGTGCGCGCATGGTGGGGGCACGCGTGCGGATAAACCCGCATGACGTGCGCGCACCTGATCACGCAGGTGCGTCCTCAATTGAGGGTCATATCGCTCGCACGCCGTGCGACTCGCACGCGTGCGGGCAAAATGCGATTGCATTGTGAAGGATAATTCTTATATTTAAATGATATTGTTACTCGTAAAATTGAAAATAAATTAATTTTATTCAAAGCATTTATTTAAATTCGAGCAATGTGATTGTTTGGATACAACTTGTCCTGGAAATTAATTTTTCCAACTTATATCTTTGGGACTGAAAGGTTATCATTCACATTCTTCTGATCTGGACACTTCAAAGTGTCGACGTCCCTAATTAAATGAATGGGCTCTAGCAAATACGTTGAAAAAAATAAACACTATTCACGATATTGAATAGTGACACAGACGATGAACAAAATAAACATTATTCACGTGCAATCAAATTCACGAAATCCACTAAAGTCACCACATAAAACCGCCAACGGAATGGGTGCATGCGGGAAGCTAGACAAGCAAGACCGCGGATTTGGCAGGTTACTGCGTGCCTCGACAGCGTACTATGCGTGAAACGATGAAAACACAGATAAAATGAAAACCGTTGAGAAAATTTGAGAAATGATTTGAAACGAAGCAAAATGCTCAGACAAGGCCATGGGACGAGAAGACGCCATAGAAGTCGCGGAGACACTCGTGGCGCGTCGGGCATTTCCGTTGGATCGACGAAGGCTGCTACGCCATATGTATTATTCAACCACAGCGCGTTAGTTTTAAATACGCATTTTTTAAATTCCTTACCAATTTTATTTTAAACTGTACACAATACAAAACTTCCATAAAATTATTATTATAAAAATTATTACACTGCGATGTAAGAATTTTGCTTGGTGTAATCATTTTTTAAATTATTTTTGGCAATACCCACCTCAAAAATTGACTTAACGTTTGCATACTTCTAAATTGTGCCTAAAGGAACTTATTTGAGCAGACTGTGTGCGAACAATTTTCGCGAATGCGCAGTTTGAAGATGGCTTACTTTAGGAACTGGTGAAAAAGATGCGCATGCGCACTTTCAAAATAAGGTACTTTAGACGCTGGCATAGGTAACTTTGGACACTGGCGTTGGTATCTTCTTGAAATAAATTAAGATTCAACTCGAACAAATTTTCATTTCGAACATTTTTTCTTCAAAATTTGTTTTCAAACATTTTTGATTTCAAAATTTTTTTTCAACAAAATTTCTTTACTTCACTCTATGCAATATAAAATTAGTGTTTTTCGTTACCTCCTCCTAAAACAACTTTTTCAGACGGGCGTTGCAAAAAATAGCGTGTGATACACGTGCGCATTATAGTTTTAAAATAAATAAAATACATTGCACATCAAACAATTTTACAAATGCAATCAATAATGTTAATAATACAAATTTCCTAATTTATGCTTTCGATAAAATTGGAAGTGTTTCAATTTTTATGAATGAACCATTTTAACAATAATTCTAGTTGAAATTATAGTAATAATGATTATTAATATTGATAACTATGCAAATCATGCCTATCACGAAGTGCGACTCATATGCCTCGCACGTGCGTGCCCTTTACACAGTGCAGCGCATATGCCTCGCATCCTGCAGGCACGGCGTGCCTCGCATGCCGTGCGGGTAACGTGCCTCGCACGATTGTTATCTGGGATTTATTATTATATACTTAATTTATTCACTACATACATAATCGCACGCTTAATCGCTATGAAAAATCGGAATCGTTGCGGTGAGATTCGAACCTAACTTACCCAAAGCACTGACGCATTTTATCCCTAACAACTAAACCCCACGGCTAACTTATATTATGGAAAATTTGGCAAAATTCTCGGCATAGCAGCGTCGCTTGACAATTCAGGGCAGTATGAAAAATAGCTGGGCACTGTTTCACGAGTGATTTGTTGCTTCAAAAATTTTGTTAATAGATAGGTTAAACATTTTATCACTTTCAATGATTAAATTGATTTTTTATAAAATACATTTTTTTTAAAGGAACTCATAATATTCTTGTATGAATAACATTATCCAATTTGATATCTCAGTAACTCATTATAATAAACTTGAGTGTATTTAGATGTAATATTTTATAAATTGTAGTCATTTAATTAAATCTTATCATCTTAGTGTATAAATTTCGAGAGAAGAAATTCCCAATGATTTGAATCCCATGGTAAATGAACTAATTGAAAATAGAAAGAGTTAACTTGTATTTAAAATGTTGTGAAACATAAACTTTCGGTATACATGTGATAAAAGCGCCTTTTTCACTACAACCAAGCATCTTTTGACAGAACTAAGGAGACAGGATACAAATAATGTGTACAATATTAAATAATAATTCAAAAAAATATATTTTTTCTGATAGTTAAAAGATTGTAGTAATAAAAAATTGTTGACTATTTAAAAAAGAAGTTTGTGATTTTGAAAATTAAAGCATTAAATGCTCTTTTTACAATTTTTGGTGTCAGAAAACGCTTCTCGTTTTGAAAAATCTGGACAGGAATTGGAGTAGAGAATAGAAATAAAATAAAAGTATAATTAATTTTCTCGTTCAGCGAAATTTTTGTTTTAAGTAATCTCTTAAAGATAATAATAATGAGATTTTACAATATTTACATGCATTAATCTAATTTACTTTGAATTTAATTTTTTTCTGAAGTTCACAAATTAGACCACAGTTTCTGAAAGGAATAAATACTCACAATCATTAAGTATGGACCTTGAATAATACAAACTTATATTTAATGTAAAAAATGTTAGTGATGTAGTGAAATAAGTATGAGTGAAATACGCTATAAAGACAGTATAAAGTGAATCGTTTTGAACGACAATTATACACTTTTATGAACAATTTTTACAATCGTACAGGCCTAAATCTAATATGCATAAATACATCGTAGTAGACAGTTTGTATCTTAAACGCTAAATACTATTATAGTAAACACATATTGGGAAATGAAAAAAATTAAATATTGAATTGAAGTCATTTTACAATTATATTTTCTTATTACCAGTTCCTAAAGTTCTCAATGTTTTTATCAACGCCACGTCGTACACAATATCTGCTATATTTCTCTTCCTCGCAGTGGCAAGTTTTTTTGCAATTGCTTCAAGATAGTTTCAAAATTCCGCCGGAGTCCAAACTTTGAAGAATCCTATTCTGTAACCAAAATTTACACTTTGCAATTAAAAACGTTTAAAAAAATTGTTGAAATAAATCATTCGATTCAATTGAATAACTTGAAATTTAAATGCTTAATAATGTAGAATTACAAATTAAAAAACGTCGAAATATAAGAATTTATTTTTAATCCTTTTAATGATAAATTATTTGATTCAGAACAAAAATATTGTAAATGTAAAAATTCCAGTAAATATTTATCTTCCACTTCCTAGTGAGTTACTTTTTCCACTGTTTTCAGAACTCATTTTACATTTTGGTTTATTTTTCTTCTTTCGGTACATTTTTCACATTTATAGAAAGGAAAAATAATGAAAAAGATTTTCAATTTCAAACTTAAGATTTTAAAAATTACGTATGTTAAATGGAGTGTTCAAAATTTAAGGCTTAAACATTTGAAATGTGAATACTTCACAATTAAAAGCGTTCTAAACAAAATTGTTGAAATAAATCATTCAATTCAATTGAATAGTTTAAATTCAAATGCTTAATAATAATATTAATAACTTAAGATTTAAAAAAATAAGTATTTTAAATCGGCTGTTCAAGATTTGAAACTTAACGATTTCAACTGTGAATACTTTGCAATTAAAAGCGTGAAAAATTTTGTTGTGGAAATAAATCATTCATTCCAAATTATACATTGCCGGTCCTGTTCTTATATTACTTTTATATGATATTTAACTCAATAATTATACTTATCGCTTTCTAATCATTTTACATGCAACCTTCATGATCTTCATGTGCTACGACGCTCACCTCATCTTCGGTTAAGATGATCTCTCTACCTTCTTCATGCATTTTCTAAATATTGAAGTGAAAAATGTATTTATTTCAAGTATTATTGAATCTTGAAACGATAAAAAAGAAGAGAGTTTACCAATAATCAGATTATTTAAAAACCATTGTTGATAACCATAACCTCAAAAGAACTGTACGTTCATAATACACCCGATTCTAAGTATGTTTACAAATATTGCTTTAGTACTTACGTAGTAGGAATTAGACAAATTTCCATACAATCCTTTGTTTACGCACTTTTCACACGATTCAATATTAAAAGTATTGATGTTTGGAAACAATAACGCCGATCATCGGGAAGACGCGTTTTTACATATGTCAAAACGTGGAATTGGACAGAATTGGATTTAGAACGACCGCGGCCGGTGTTCCATGCGTTCCATGTTGGGCTCTGCACAATCGAGCTCGATCGGAAAACGGCGGAAATACTCGAGGAGCATTCTCAAAGAAAACCATATGAAAAATCAAGAATAACACAGTAAATAACAGAGATATTATTTATCTGAAGTTGGAGAAAAACGCTGCAAGCAATTGAAAACTACAATTATCCGATGGCAGATAATTTTTATCAGGAGGTGGATAAAAATTATCTGCCGTCGGATAATTGTAGTTTTCAATTGTTTGCAGCCTTTTTATCTAACTTCAGATAAATAATATCCCTGGGATTTACTGTGAAGGATTTCATAGAGTGCTATGCGTCTTAGGTTGCTGTCAACTTCATATTGACAATATCAATTTCTAAAATACGTTTTCGAGATTATGATATTCACTATTTTTCTTATTCAAATTATTTTTCGAAAACTCAGTAAAAAGAATATCACTTTTTCATAGTGGTAATTCTTGAAATGGAGATTCATAATATTTCGTATTTAGAATACTACTTTGTCGTCTTCGTGTTTTAAATACTCATATGATAATATTAAACTTCGGTACTGTAATACGAATAAGTGTAATAAAACCTCGCTTTTTCCCCTATTTTGGTACGATATTATACCAAATTCTAATTCATTTTTTTCATTTATTCTAACAAAAGGTCTCTCAGTGCAGTAATCAGCAAAATCTAACGTAAGGAATTAATTATATAATTACCCTGTTCGACAAAATAATATCAATACTTTATACATATAATCATCAACAAAAAGTAATAATTTGTGTATGAGAAAAAATTTGTGAAAAAAAACAGCAAAAAATCATAGTTAACGGGCAAAACTCGCAAAACCCAATTTTTCACTTATGGGGTTTTTAGGGACCCTATAAAACAGTCTTAGAAAGTTGATATTTAAAAAGTAATGATACATTTGTATTCTATGGCTAATTGTGAACAGAAATCTTGAGTTTCAACTCGATTCACCTAAGGCGACTTTGTATAAAATTCACAAAAACATCTTTTTTATGGGAAATATGTCTTAGATTTGATGGGACTTTCGGAACCTCTAAATGTCATTTTTTTACAAGAGTAGACATTTATTTTTTGTGGATTCAAACAAATTATATATTATTTAATTGATATTATTTTTTAAAGTTTAAATTTTTCCTTTCCTTCTCTTAATTACAGACTGACATAATTGTGTCATGCTTGATGATATGAATGAACATATTTTTATTGATGAAAAATGAAATAGCTTCAAATATATGCACTCTTCATTCACATAATCATAAAAGAATAACAGAAGCTGATCCAGGTAGCCTTACAGAATTAGTATCAATGCGAGTACCAGCGCTGATTTTCGAATCCAC
>CAKNXH010073549.1:11617-44484 GCA_932178445.1 Andricus quercusramuli | reverse complement strand
AATAGTTCAATTTTCAACTGAACAGTAGAATTTTCAACCAAAAGTATCACTAAATAGTTGGATTTTCATCTAAAAAAGATGAAAATTGTACTAAAACAGATTAATTTTTAATAAAAAAAGGAATTTTTTTTCTAAAGTTAAACTTTCATCCAGAAAATCTTTCAGTTCATCTTTGAACACCAAAATATGAATTTTGAATAAAAAGTCAATTTTCTACGAAATAGTTCAATTTTCAACTGAACAGTAGAATTTTCAACCAAAAGTATGAATTCTCAACAAAATAGGTTTAATTTCAACCAAACAGTTTTTGGTTTTTGGTTTTCTCAACGATTTGAGAAAATTTTTTTTTTAAATAGTTGAATTTTCATCCAGAAAAGATTCTAGTTCTCTTTTCAACACCAATATATTAAATTTTATCGAAAAGTAAATTTTCTACAAAATAGTTAAATTTTCAACAAATATTTCTTTTAAAACAGATGAAAAAAAAAATTTTTTTAATAGTTAAATTCTCATCCAGAGAAAAATCCAGTTCACTTTCCAACACCAAAATAAGAATTGTAAACTGCAAGTTAATTTTCTGCTAAATAGTTGAATTTTCAACCAAAAAGTATGACTTTTTAGCAAGATTGTTAAATTTTCAATAAAAAAATTGCATTTTGTCCCAGAGAAAGAAAAATTCTACTAAAAAAAGTGAATTTTTAAATCAAAAAGACAAATTTTCAAAAAAGGGTTGAATTTTCATCCAAAAGGATTTTAATATACTTTTCTACAGAAAAATGCAACTTTTAAATAAAAAGTAAATTTTCTAGGAAATAGTTGAATTTTCAACAAAACTATTTTCTAGCAAATTTCTAGCAATTTCTAGCAAAAAAAAAAGAGCTTTTAAATTAAAAAGACGAATTTTCAGAAAAAATGTTTTTTATCCAAAAAATATTTCAGTTGATTTACGAGCAACAAAATATGATTTTCAAACAAAAGGTTAATATTTTACGAAAAGAGTTGAATTTTTAACCCAGAAAGACGAATTTTTAACAAAACAGTTGAATTTGCAAAAAAAAGATGACTTTTAGAGAAAATAGTTAAATTTTCAACCAAATTTGCAAATTTTTAATAATTACGTACATGGCAACTTTTTTCAATTACTTCAAAGTTGTGTGTGTATTTCTTTATTTTTTTAGCGTTTTACAGGAAATCCTTTTAATCTCGTGCCAGAGCGGAGAAAAGAACATAAGCTGTCTATCGATACCAGCAGATCCACTAATTGGCGAACCATGTCTGAAACCTGAAAAGGAACTGAATTTTCATTTGAGACAGCTTGGATATTCCTTTTTCTTAAATTCATGAAAATTAACATCGAATCGGTTTTCATAATTTAAACAAAAAGTTCTGCAACACAGTGAAATTTTTGTATCCCGACGTGGCCCCGATCGGGTTAGCTCAATGCGGCCCTGATCATGGCTACTGCTCTGGTCCTGGTCGGGGCCACATCGGGCTACCCTCTGTAAATCAGAGTTAGTTTAAAAATTAGAATTGATTAAATTTAAATTAACCAAGAAGTTGAACGTTTAACAAACCAGAATAATTTACTGCCTAGAAAGACGACTCTTTAACAAAAAATATGAATTTTCTACCAAATCGTGGAATTTTCAACCAACAAGTTGAATTTTTCACAAACAAGATGAATTTTTCACATAAGATGATATGATAAAGTTTCATTTGAAAATGGAATAGTTAAATTTTCAGATTAAAAACTCTGATGAAAGATCAACTTTAACCGAAAATACCAATTGTCAACAAAATTGTTAAAGTTTTTACCAAAAGGTATGAATTTTCGAACAAGAAGATTAATTTTCTATTAAAAAAGACGAATTTTCAAAAAAATACATGAATCTAACGACAGTTTAATATTCTTAATTAATTGTTTACTTTTTTATTAGATAAATAATACTTTAATAATATTTTTGTAAATAAAAATTAGAAGGGGCCTGGTCAGGGCCAGATCGGGCCTTCCTAATGGATACTTCAGTCAGGCCCTGATCGGATTGGGCGTTTCATTTCAAGTCTAGCCCTAACTGAGATACCCTACTGGGGCCAGATTTTGCCAGATCTGGCCCCGACCAGGGCCACTCTGAAATTTCTGCATGGGGGGTTGAGAAATTAAGGGATAATTTCTTCTCTTTCAGTCCGATTTTTTGCGGAGATGGCTCAAATTGAAGCTTCCGGCATGCAAAATTGAGATGAAAAATAAAATTTACACTCTTACAGTTTTTCATTTTTTTAGGGATACAAAAAAAAAGTAAAATGACGAAAATTTGGTTATACAGACCCTTATTTTGAATTTCTTTTGGACCACAATAACTAATTTGAAAAAAATGATTTTCTATGAAAAAATTCAAATTTATTATTAAATTTTTGTGAGGATTATTTTATTTTTTGTTGAAATCAACTATTTTTTATTTGGAATACAAATCTTTTTCAATAAAAAATGTTATTATTGGATTCAAAATTGAAATTTTTCTTTAAAAATTCAACTAATTTGTTCAAAGTTTATTCCTTTTAGTTGAAAATTAATTTTTCCGTTGAAAATTTATATTTTTAGGTTGCAAAATTTTCTACTCAAGAATGAATCTGTTTCGGCTGAGAATTCAACTAATTGTTTAAACTAAAAATTCAATTACTTCATGTTTGGTTGGAAATTTATTTTTTTTTTCAGTTGAAAATTCCACTATTTTGTTGAATGTTATATTTTTGGTTGAAAATTCATATTTTCATGTTAAAAACTCGTTCTGTTTGTTTGAGTATCCAACTATTTTGGTAAAAAATTCAACTTTTTGCTTAAAAATAAACTTTTTCTGTTAAAAATTCAACTGTTTTGTAAAAATTCTGCCCTTTTCGGTTGAAAATTAAATTTTTTGTTGAAAATTTATATTTTCGGTTTGCAAATCCGTCTCTTTTGTAGAATATTCATATTTTCATTTAAAAATTCAGCAATCAAGTTTAAACTTTTCTGGACTCAAACTTTTTTCTTGGTTGAAAATTCAAATCTTTTGATAAAAAATCGTCTCTTTGGTTGAGGATTCAACTATTTTGTTGAAAGTTTTTTTGTTGTTGAAATAAGAATGATTAGATTTTTTATTATAATAATTTTTTTGTTAATTAATATTTCTTTAAAAAATCGTCGTTTTTGTTTAAAGGTTCAACAATTTGATTCAAAAATAATATCCTTCGTGTCTGCAAAATCTTTCTTAGCTTTAAATTTTATTTATTTTTTTATTCCTTCCGGCCAAAAATCACACTCTTTGTTAAAAATTTATATCTTTGTGTTGCAAATTCGACTCTTGCAGAACATCTATCTTTTTGGTTTGAAAATTCACCAATACGGTTGAAATTTTTCTTGACTGAAAAATCTTTCTCTTTTGAAAATTCAAATCTCTTGTTGAAAACTTTTTTGTTCTTGAAATATCAACTATAATATTTTTGTTTGAAAATTCACATTTTGTTGTTAAAAATTATCATTTTTTTGGTTCAGGATTCAATTATTTAGTTGAATATTTTTTAATTAAAAATTCTACTACTTGGTGAAATATGAATTAATTAAGTTTAATGTAAAAACCAAAAATTATTTATTGAGGAATTGATTGTTTTTAATGGAAAATAAATTTTTTTAAATTATTTAGTTAAAGGAAATACTTTAACCTAATTAATGACTCTATCGCAAACTATGTTGTATCTTGAGAGGTCCTTCTTTAAATTGATAACTTTGTTTCCTTCTCTCTTTCTAAATAACACTTCCTTAAATGTTCTCTTATTATTAAAAATTAAAAATGTTATATATTTTTCACAGATTCATCCATCACATTAATACCCTCATCTCAAATTCAAGTCTGTAATAAAAATGCATTTTGATCAGTAGAAACAATCAATTTCATATTTTTGAAACAAAAATATTTTTCAATTTTATATGATGAAATCCAAGGTTTATATATCCTTATTTTATTGTCATATTCTGGAAAGCACTATTTAAATTTTTCAACACATTTTAATTGTTCTACAACAAGTGAATTCTATAGTTATTTCAAAAATTCATTAAAAACACTTGAAAAATTTAAATTTAAATGTTTCAAGTGTTGTTAAAGAATTTATGGAATAATTTTTAAAATGTCTTGAGTATAACAATCAAATTGTGTTAAAAAACTTTGAAGAACGTTTTCCAAAGTATGACAAGGACAAAAGAAGGATACAGAAATTTTGGTTTGCATCGAAGGACAAAAATACAGGGAGTTAGAATGAAGTTTTTCAAAAATAATTGAGAAAATTATAAAAAAAATTGTTTAAAAAAATTTTTTGTTTGCAAAATTGTGAAATTGATTGTTTCTAGTGATCAAAATGAATTTTAATTATATTGCCTGAATTTGGGGTGAAGGTATTAATATGATAGATGGACCTGTGAAAAATATCAAACAATTTTACTTTTTTAGTAAAAAACTGAGATCAACAATTTTACAACAAGATTTTCTGATCAAATGTAAAATTCATGGTGTTTTGCCTGAAAAAATGTATGACATCAATAAAAATGTTAGACTGGATTTCAGTAATAAAAGAAATAGGGAAACATTTGAGATAAATACTGAAAAATATAAAAAATCTTTTTTGAATTTGGTGATAAAGGAAAGCCATTCACAGATACACCTATTTTAGTTGAGATTGTTATGGAAGACTTAGAGAATAAGGTTTTTCAAAAAATTGATTTTAATATTGATTTCTATGCAAGATATGTCGATGATTCAGTACAAAGTGTACATAAAAATAACGTTAACACTCTTTTTAATGCTTTCAATAGTATACACCCAAGATTACAGTTCACAGTTGAAATTGAAACTAAAGGAAAACTAAATTTTCTAGATTTGACTTCAATAAAAACAGAAGAAAGACAGATTATAACTGATTGGCATCGAAAAAAGATTTGTTTAGGTAGAACATTTAGTTTTATTTCTAATCACTCTATTCAGATTAAGATAGGAATCATAAAAAATTGATCGACAGAGCTCTGAAATTATCACAACCAATATTCCATGAGAAAAATATTGATCTATGTAAACAAATTCTATTTCTTAACCATTACCCTTTTGAATTCATTGAAAAACATACGCAAAATAGAATTAATTACATCAAAAACAAAAATAAGGATCAAAATATAAAAAAAAGAGAGGACTATAATACATTTAACTCTGTTGTTCTTCCATACTTTGGTAAAATTTTGAAGATTTTGAAAACAATGTTGGTTAAATTAGGTCTACATACTATTTATAGAGTTCCCTTTAAGAGCAATATGATCACAGAAAAAACTGAAGTCAAATTTTGTTGCAGATAAAATGTTCAGCTGTTAAAGATTACATGCTATACGATGGAATAAAAACTGTCGTCTGCTACGTCCTTCGCAGCAATGGAAAAACGGCAAAGTATATACGTGAAAAGCTATACATAAATCAGGACACTAGATTTAGAACAACTTTTTAATTACCTAATTGTTATTTTAAAAATAATTAGACTTTTATATATACTTCCTGTCATCGTCGGTATTGTAGGTTAGGAACACAACCACAGCAGAAGACGCTTTTTGTTACTGACAAACAGCTGACAAATTATCCCGAGATGGTTTAAAAACACAGAATCATCTCAATTTCGTGTAAAGTTTATTCGACAAGGTTAGGGTGACCAGACGTCCTTCTTTTTTGTCCGATGTCCTTCTTTTTCAAGATTTTCGTGATATTTCGCGTTTTTTATTGCGCGAACCTAAATTTTGTTCACAATTTCTAATAAAATTGACGTTTGACGTTTGACCAATGAAGATATCAATTGGAGTTATTGCCTCCTTGGTCACGACGTTTGCGAAACGTCGAATAATGTTCAATACTTCCACAGAAAAAACATCATAAAGTTTACATCGTTGATTTGAATTATTGATATTATTAAATTTGATCTACAGTTGAAAGATTTTCTGCAAAAAAAATTAACCTCAGCGAATAAAGTTGTTGAAAAACTGAGATAATTTCGTGTTTGTAAACTGTCTCAGAATAATTTTTTAGAGAAAAAGCGTCGTCTGCTATGTAGTTGTAGTTGACAGCAATGCGAAAAACATGAAAGTGTGAATGAAAACGGTCTGGAAATCAGGACACCAGATTTTAGAAAACATTGTCCTTATTCAATTTTCATTTTTAATGAAAATACATTTTCTGTGACTGAGAATAAAGCACTTGACATCAGTGGAAGAGTCACCATATTCACTATGATTTTGACCGTAGTTCACAAGTTGTGAGGTAGAAGTCTCCATCCTGACATTTTATTCAAGCAACCATTTTTGGAATTAAAATTTGAAATGTACTTTTACATTAGGTTTGATTTTCAATTATTAATGTTCAAACTTTACTTTATGCTGAAATAAATTAAGGATGTAACTTATTTATCACATTATAAATCTTGTTAATGTTTCAACCTCAAAATTAATTGGATTTCTATTTTTCGTTTTGTTCAAAAACAAACGATGGTTGTTGTGTCAATTTTTTATTTTCATTCACGAAAAATGCGTTTTAATTCGTCTGCGATAAGTCTAATCATTTTTAAAATAACAATTAAGTAAGCGAAAAGTTGTTTTAAATCTGGCATCCTAATAATCCTAGTTTATAAATCGAATTCACTCATACTCTGCCATTTTGCCATTGCTGCTAAGGACGTAGCAGATGACAGCTTTTATTCCATCGTAGGATAAAATTTCGCTAAATAGTATGTAAAATTTAACAGCGGATAAGTTTACATTCAACAAAATTTAACTTTAGTTTTTTCTGTATTGAAAAGTCTTCGGATTCCAAGACTTGCGATTTCTTTGCCGCAAAAAAAAAACATTGAATCGTATCCGGAAATTTTGAAAATAGCGCAATATTTCTTTGCCATTCCTGGGCATAACGCCAATTGCGAACGTATTTTTTCTCCTATAAATTCTTAGTGGAATGATGAACATGATGAAATGTCACTTGAGACAGTTGAAAATATTATAAATATTCAGTTGAACTTAAAAAACCTACCATGTCTCGAATTTCACCAATATTAAAAACAAAAGTAATTATCAATTTGTTAAAAAAATTGGAAGTTCTGAGAAGTATATATAATAATCTACATATTATATTACTATATTGTTTAAATGAAAATGTTGACCTCGAAATAGTCATTTGTATTATAATTACGTATATAATCTTTATATTCTGTTCGTGTGCATGTGACTGAACTCCTCGTAAACGGCTGGACCGATTTTAATGAAATTTTGTGTGTGTGTTCCAGTGGATTCGAGAATGGTTTAGATTCACAATTCAGTCCACTGGAAAATGTAAAAAGTTTAAAATTTTCAAATTTAAGACGTGTGTACAGGACAAAGTCTGTCCGCTCCGCTAGTATCATTTAAATATTTAATGCTCCGTGTATAATTTACTCATATATTAGAGTAATAACCATTTCACTTTTCAAATAGCGCGTCACATCGGGCAAGAGGTGGGGGGAACTTAATGGTGGGAGGTGGTGAGGAGTGGGGGTCCTTCTTTTCCTATCAAGTCATCTGGTCACCCTAGACAAGGTTAATTTTTGTTGCAGTGAAACTTTCGTCGGAAATCGATGTAAAGTTTATCTTCCGTTCTTTCTGTGATAGTAAAATTGGGAAAAGATAGATATGAAAAGCTAGACAAAAAATGTGTTATTTACGAAATTAATTGTAATGTTTATTGCAATGCAAGTTATATAGGGCAGACGAAAAGGGCACTTAGTCTTAGAAAGGATGAACACAAGAATAATTTTCATAGAAGCTCCAGGTATCACTCTATCCTATCTAAACATATGATTACACATGGTCATGATTTTAATTGGAATGATGATGAAATTCTTTATCATGAAAAAAAAACAGAAAAAGAGAGAATTTATGGAAATGTTGTTTATAAAGAGAGAAGGTAACAAGACTATTAATTTAAAGAAGGACCTCTCAAGATATAATAAAGTTTGGGATAGAGTTTGTTGTCACTCTTTCGTTTCTCTTGATCTCGGTTTTCTCTCTCCCTCTATCTCTTTTACTAATAGCTCTTTCTGAGAATCTGACAAATTCTGTGAGTTTCAATCTAAACTAAACCTCAGTATTCGTCGTGAATTTATACATTTCGCATCGTGTATTCGTTTTTCTAATTTAATGTTTTGATTTTGAACAAATGAAATTCAAATTTAAATTTTTTGATTGTTTTTAAAGAATTTTTGAAATCACTTTCGAATTTACTTTTTGTAGAAGAATCAAAATGTGTTAAAAAAAATTTAAATAGTGCTTTCCAGAATATGACAACAAAATATGGATACATAAACCTTGGATTTCATCATAGGACAAAAATACAGGGAGTTATAATGAATTTTTCAAAGAATAACTGAGAAAATTATATATAAAATTGAAAAATATTTTTGTTTAAAAAATGTGAAATTGATTGTTTCTACTGATCAAAATGAATTTTAATTACAGACTTGAATTTGAGATGAGGGTATTAATGTGATGGATGAACCTGTGAAAAATATATAACATTTTTAATTTTTATTAAAAAGAGAGAATTTAAGGAAGTGTTATTTAGAAAGAGAGAAGGAAACTAAGTTATCAATTTAAAGAAGGACCTCTCAAGATATAACACAGTTTGCGATAGAGTCATTAATTAGGTTAAAGTATTTCCTTTAACTAAATAATTTAAAAAAAATTATTCTCCATTAAAAACAATCAATTCCTCAATAAATAATTTTTGGTTTTCACATTAAACTTAATTAACTCATATTTCACACGAAGTATAAGATCTTTTTCTACATTTTTGTGAAAATTTTTTCAAGGTAAAATAAACTTCGAGTCTATTTGAATCTCAAAAATAATTATCTAAGAATATCTTTTCGCGAACTTTTTTCTATGATGCTTTGCAAGTTTCCAATATTCGTCAATTATTCAAACAATTTTCATAAATAAATTAAAATTTTGGCCATTTTTCAACGAATAGGCTCAATTTCTTTACGGAATCAACTTAGAATGCATTTCCGATAACTCTTTTCTAGGTAGCTTTATAAATTTAAAAGAATTGTTAATTATTTAAACAATTTTATTGAAAAATTAAGAGTTTGGCTATGTCTCAACGCGAAGGCTCAATTTTTTACAAAATTAAGTAGGAATATCTTTCAGATTACTCTCTAAAACTGAATCAATGAGAATGTAGTCACTGAGAATCAGTGAAGAGGTACTGATTCATTCAGTGAATTTGTTATTACTGATTACATCAGTGAAAATAACTGAATAAATCAGTGATTCTGATTACTGATAAAATCAATGGAATTCGGCATTTTTTAAGTTAAATATTCAAAATATTCTAGCCTGCAACTTCGAATTAAAATTATAAGTCTGAAATAAAACGATTTCTTTGAAATACAACACTGTATTTGATATCAATTAATGTTTAAGAATACATGTAAAAGAGCTTATAGAGCTATTCAGCCGTCGAAGTCTTTTACATTGCGTAAAATGGTTTTAATCGTTTTGAGAAAAAAAATAGCGGCATTCAGTTCCTTTTAAAAGATAAATTAAATAATATAGAGCTCTTTAGTCGTCGAAGTTTTTTATATTCCTCTAAGTAAAGTTTTCGAATCTTTTATGAAAATAATAGCTGCATCGCAAGTAACCAGTACTTATAAATGATTAAAAATACATGTTTTGGTTTTTACAAAACGCCGATCATCACGTTTATACATACTGATATAGTAGTTTAGACTTTAAATAGTATTAAACGTGGTCTTCGTCAACACTTAAGGTAACATTTTTTAAACAAGTATGAATCGATTTTACAGAGCTCATGGTCGTTTCGTTAGTTTTGTAGAAGTCAGTTTCCACAAAATTGTAGAAATACGGCAATGATTATACAAACTTTACATTTGCAACGTAATGCAGTTTGAAGAGCAAGTCAAAAGCTACAAGGAGACTTGCGTTTTTATCAATTACTATCAATCGACCATCACCACAATAAAGTACTTGTCAATTTTTTGACCTGATCCGCAAAGCAAATAGGGTGGCAAGCTGCCCATGGAGGTAGTGCGGGCATCCTCAACGTTTTGTTGTATATCTTGGTTCTTCTGAAAACATTTGATCCGTTCCATTTCAGTAAACCCACTTTTTCATCAATTAAAAATTATATCTGGAGAGAAACATATTAACATTTTAAGTCTTTTCAAATTCGATCGCTTTAAATATCTTTAGCTTTTCCAGTTCAAAAAAATATTTGTGAAATGTTCAAGGGGAACAACATCTACCTATAATGTAAGAAGTTTTGAACACCGCTTTCTTATAATTTTTTTCAAATATTTAACGTCATATTCCTTAACACACCTAGGAAATTATAACAAGCAAGTTAAAATTATTGTATACGTAGTTACAAATATTCAAAATGAGAATGTGAGAAAATAAAATGTACATTAAAACTTTTAGTTGCTTGCATTATGAGAGATACAGGATTTTAAATTTGGAAAAAGAGAAAAAAGTCCAATTTTTTTACAGAGAATGCTAACATGCGAACTAAAGAAAACGAGGGGAATTGGCGTTATTTTTGTGACAAATTTTGTTTTACGAAATTTCAAAAAACGTTTTAAATTGAATTTCTGGCTACTTTCCAGTCTTTTCGGGTTTACAAGCGTCATTATCAATGCGATCGAAGCGGAGAGGAATTAACATTCTTTTCTTAATTATTTTTAACACATGAATTATCAAATATTGTTAAACGTTTTAAGATTTATACGCTGATTTTTTAATCCTCATAAAGAAAATTGTACACATCGTGACCTTTAAGTTAAAGACAATAAAATGGAAACAAAGTTCAAATTCATAAATGCACCACCATATTTAGAAAAAAGTATATAGATAATTATTTCATTTCTAGATTTCAAAAATACTACCAGTTATTGTAAAATTGTCACGTTAAACATAAAGATTTTTCAGGTTATTTTTTTGGTTGACCAAGAATCACTTTTGAGAACGGCAAAAGAACCGAAATATTTCTCTTACTTTAACTCTTTCTGTGAAATTATTTTGAACAAATTGATTTTCTTGAGTATTTATTTTTTAAAGAGTTTTTCAACGAACCTAATTCTTTTTAGGCCTTCTTGTGAAATTTTGTTGCACAATTTGTTTTTTAGGTTTATGTTAGTTTAAAAAATGCACTTTCAAATATCTTACAGGTTATGTTTGTGATTTCACGAAAACATTTTGTAAATTTTACGTCGTTGAGCGTGGTGACTCATTTGATTGAATTAGTCAAATTTCTTTAAAAATAAAGGTAAGAGTTTTCGAAAATCTTCGAAAATTTAAATCAATTGGTTCAGTTAAGGCTGTTGAACTCAAAAAATCAAATTCCACCATTCAATTGCCTTAGTACTTAACAAATACTAGAATAAAATCTTGTTCAGTATTGGTAAAATGTACTAGTTTAAGTATATAATAATAAGAAACAATGCGGGTAATGTAGAACAAATATTTCTTACAGTGGTGCAATGATTTTTCTAAAATTAGATAACAGAAATAAAAAATGCCTGATAAAAAGATGTATGTATAACTTTAAAATTATATAATAGAATAGCAAAACCACAAAGAAATAAAACATTCTATAGAGGTTAATCAGAAAGCACAAGAATATATTCAATAAGTCAACTACATACCTTCGATTTTCGAAACAGTTTCCTCGTCTATACCAATACAGTATAATTTGTCGATTAATTGTTCCACGCTTAGCTCTTTTAAAGAATCCATTATATATACTGAAAAAGGTGGGGTAATTGTGAGAATTATTAGTTTGTAAGCAAAGAATAAGTAAATATCAAAACTTTCTCAATTATTGAGGTTATGTTATTTATTTCAGTTATAATATGTTAATTACTCACTTCAAAATATTTGATCTTTTTGTTGAGGAAAACACCATTACAATGGCTCATCGAAATGAGTTGAAACTTCACTTTGCACTTTAAATAAATAATATATTTTAGCAATTGCATCAATAATAGTCAAAGCCATGATGTAATTTGTCGTCAAAGCGAACAAGGCGAACCGATAAACCGACGATTTCGTCTGAGCGTCTCGGCCAGTCTCGGCGCGGCCTTCGGTGGCCTTCGAATCCTTATGACGTCACACGTGCGCACATCAGCTGATAAAAATGAACCTTTTGCGATGGAAATATTGCACTCAAAGGAAATGCAAAATAGAATAAAAATTTCTTTAAATCGTTCATACAGTTGATATTTCGCAAGGAAGATGAAACAAATGCTCTTTAGTGAGAATTTAATTATTTTTTATGACAACTTTTCAACTGAATTAATCAGTGAAAATAATAATTGGGTGAATCAGTCATTCTAGGGTCACTGATTAATTTCTATGAAAATTCTCACTTATATACCCAGTGACAAGGTAAAAACCACTGATTTTTCAGTGGAGACCTACACTACTGATTGATTCAGTTAAAATTTCACTGATTCAGTTTTAGAGAGTACTTTTTTTTATGATGCTAAGAAAAGTCTCTCTGATGACTATTTTCTATATTGCTTATGTAAATTCACAAAAACGATTAATTATTTAAACAGTTTCCATAAAAGAATAAGCTCAATTCGTTTACGGAATCAACTAGGAATGTCTTTTAGATGAGTTGTTTTTATGATGTTTTTTTGATTCACAAGAATTGTTTACTTGACATTTAGATTTTTTTATAATAAATTTTGTTTTTCAACGAATAGGCTTAATTTTTTCACAGATTTAACTGATAATGTATTTGCGATGATTCTTTCCCAATAACTCTTTTCTACGATACTTTGCACATTCACAATAATTATAAATTATTTAAACAGTTTTCATAAACATATTCAGCGTTTGCGTATTTTTGAAGGAATAGGCACAATTTGTTTACGGAGTCAACAGAGAATATTTCCGATAACTCTTTTCTAAGTAGCTTTATAAATTTACAAGATTACTTTTTTTATGATGCTAAGGAAAGTCTCTCTGATTTAAGAACGTAAATATACAATAATTATTAATTATTTTAACAATTTTTCTGAACATATTGATAGTTGGTATATTTTTCAAAGAATGGGCACAATTTGTTTACGGACTCAACTAAGTATATCTTTTCGAAGAGTCTTTTTCCAGGCTGCTTCACAAATTCAGATTTTGCCTCTTTTCAACGAATAGGCTAATTTTTCATAGAATTAACGAACAATATCTTTCTGATTAATTTTTTCTATGTTGCTATGAAAAGTTTTTCTGATCACTCTTTCCTATGTTGCTTCGTGAATTTGCAAGAATTAATAATGATTTAAAGCATTTTCATTTAAAAATTTAGAATTTGCATATGTTTTAACAAGTAGGCTACATTTTGTTGAAAAACCAATTTTTTTACTTGAAATTTCAGGAGTTTGAGGCATGTAGTCCGAAAATTGAAACATTTTAGGCCCTAGGGTATTCTTATCGGATTAGCCTCTGACCCACATCGAAAACTTAGTGTTCGAAACGAGGTCCTCTTAAGGGTGATATTGGGTAATTGAACACCAAGGCCTTTTATGAACGAGATAATAAAAAATCAAGCTTTGAATTTGGACTTTTCTTTTATTAAATTTAATTTATTAATAATCTTTTAACTAATTCCAGAAACATATTCAAATATAATGTTGAAGATTGAATTTAGATAATTATCTCACAACATCGTAAACATTTGGAAAATTAGGAAACCTTTAAAATCTTCAAATATAATTCCAGAAAAAATGTAAATGTATGTACATATCAATTAATCATATCACAACATAAAAAGTAATAAACAGTTATTTTCAGTGAAACCTTCGAATAATTTTTACTTGATATTTTTCTGAAAATTTGAATTATTATTAACCTTTTAAACTAATTTCATAGAAAAGTAAAATATATGTACATATAGTATTGAAAGCAGACTTTAGATACTTATTTCACAACATCACACAAATTATACAATTGGAAAATAAAGGTATTTTAAACACGAATAACTTTTAATCATCAAAATCATAGCTAATATTCAATTATATAGCCTTCACGTAAATAATCAATTTATGTGTTTACTTAATTCAGGCAAATTAAAACTTAATCTTGATGTAAGTTAATATTGTTAAAAAAATTAATCAGCTTTTCACTTTCATTTCTGAAAATTTGATTTATTGGTAACCTTTCATAGTAATTTGTTAAAAAATGTATACATATTTACATGTAATTTCAAAAATTAAATTCAGATAATCATTGCACAACATCACAAACATTGATATAAATTACATAATTGGAATAAAGGTATTTTAAATGTGAATAAACTCTCATTTTACCAGTTATAGCCAATAATCAATTACATAACATTAAAGTAAATAATCATTTTATATGATTAATTGAAACAAATTAGAATTCAATCTTTATGTAATTCAATATTGTGAAAAAAATCAATCAGATGATAATTAATCAATTAGTTCAAAAAATAAAAAGGATTAAACTATGTCTTTCATTGAAACATTTAATCAATGTTTACTTCAAATCTTTTTTCATTTTTCTTCCGTTTCTAAAAATTTAATTTATTCCTAAACTTTTATACTAATTTCAGAAAAAAATAAAACATATTTACATATATTTTTGAAAACTAAATTCAGATACTCATTTTACAAAATCAGGCACATTTGAAGAATTACTTAATTGTAATATAAATAATAATAAATAAATAATATAATAATAAATAATGAATATAAATAAATAAGTAATATAAATAAACTTTTATTATACAAATTGTATCCAATATTCAATTATATAACCTTCAAGTAAATTATCAATTTATGTTACTCAATTTAAAAAAAATCTAAATTTCAATGTTTATTTAATTTATTATCGTGAAAAAAATAATCTCTTATTTTTAATAAAACATTCAAATAATTTTTACTTAATGTTTTTTTTTCAATTTGAACTTTCATTTATGAAATTTTGATTTATTAGTAACCTTTCAAACTAATTCCAGAAAATGTAAGTTTGAATGGAATAAGTTCACAACTAAATAATCATAATAATTTTTGGATGAAGAATATTTTTTCTGAAAATTTTTAAAAATTTAAAATCATATCTTTTTTCAGTAGAAATATTATATCTTTTTTGGACACTTTTTGTTTAAGATTTGTATTTTTCTGTTGAAAAGTCTATTGAAATCTTTTTGGATGAAAATTCAACTCTTTTTTTGAAAATTTGTCTTTTTGATTCAAAAATTCACCTGTTTTAGTGGAATTTTCATTTTTCTAAGACAAAAATGCAACTCTTGGTTAAAAATTCAACGATTTTGTTAAAAAGTCATACTTTCTGGTTGAAAATTCTGCTGCTTTGTAGAAAATTTACTGTTTGGTTCGATTTAATATTTTGGTCTTGAAAAGAGAACTAAAATTTTTTCTGGATGAAAATTCAACTATTTTTTTTTTCTTTATTTTTTGTATTGAAAATGCATCTGTTTGGTTGAAAATTTAAATATTTTGCGGAAAATTTACTTTCTGTTTAAAATTTATATTTTGGTGTTAAAAAATGAACTGAAAGCTCTTCTGGATGAAAATTCACAATTTTTTTGAAATTTATTTTCTTTTTAAATGAAAATTCATCCTCTTAATGAGCAATCTAATCTTTTTTTTTTTAGATAAAAATGCAACTACAGTGTAGAGAATTCAACAATTTTGTTCAAAAGTCATTTTTCTGGGGCAAAAATTCGTCTTTTCGAATTTGAAATTCAATTTTGTTAGTAGAAACTCATTTCTTGATTGAAAATTAATATTTTTATCGTGAAAAGTCAACTCGAATATTTTTTAACGGAAAATTCAACTATTTTGTGATTTTGTTAATTAATCTATTTAAGAGAAATTGCATCTTTTTTGGATAAATATGCAACTGTTTTGTTGAAAATTTAACTATTTCGTGGAAAATTTACTTTCTTTTTAAAATATATATTTTCGTGTTAAACAATGAACTGAAAACTTTTCTGGATGAAAATTCAACTATTTTTTTTATTTCTTGTTTTTTTTTGATAAAAATTCATCCCTTTAAGAAAAATTTTTCTTTGTTTGGATAAAAATGCGACTATTTTGTAGAGAATTTAACTATTTCGTCAAAAATTCATCCATTCTGGTTAAATATTCGTCTTTTTGGATTGAAAATTCCATTTTTCTTGTAAAAACTTATTTTTAACAGAAAATTCAACTAGTTTTTTTAAATTTGTGCTTCTGATTTAGAAATTCATTTTCTTTGGTAGAAAATTTTTTTTTATGAAAATGCAACTATTTGGTTAAAAATTATTCATCTTTGCTCGAATATTCAACTAGTTTGTTTGAAAGATTTGGTTGAATCACTTTATTGAGCAATCATTTTTTTAAGAGTTATATTTTTAGTTGAAAATTCATCTCTTTGATTGAAATTTCAACTATTTTGTTGCAAATTAATCTTTTTGAATTGAATTGAAAAAAATTACGAAATTTTTATTTTCATTCGAAATTGTACAATTCAAATGAAAATTTATTTTTTTGATTGAAGGCTTATGTCTTTGGTTAAAAATTTAACTGTTCAGAGGAAAATCCCTTTTTTCTGGCTTAAACCAGATTGTCGAATTTTTAGAAGAAGAAAATGAATATTCTACAAAAGAGTCGCATTTGTAAAACATAAATATATATTTTAATGGAAAATTCCTTAATTTCGAATAAGAATTACAAATTATTTAATTTTCAAGATGAAAAAAAAAATTGTTTTAGTAGTCCAATTTTTAAGATTTAAGATTGTCAGAATTAAAAATTTTGTAATTTTGAAGATTTAAAATTCAAAGTTTTAGCATTTTGAAGAGTTCAAGTTGGAATTTCTTCAATTTGAAATATAAATGAAGGAATTTTTCTAAATTTTGATTTCTAAGATCAAAAGTCGAGTCTTCAATTCGAAAATCTTAAAAATTAAAGAAATGTCAAATGTCAATAATAAAAATTACAAAATTTTCAATTGTATATTGAATTACAAATTATTCAATTTAAAAGATTTGTTTTCAAACTAAATTAAAATTTTTTTTAATAGTTCAATTTTGAAGAGTTCCACTAGAAATTTCTTCACTTTGGAATTGAAAACTTCACTCCCAAATTCCAAAATCATCAAAGAATTTGTATTTAAAAATTTTTAAATTAAAGAGTTTTCAATTTCAAATTTTCAAAATTGAACTATTCAAAAAATAATTGTTAAAATTAAATACCCTTCAAATACAAATTTTGCAAGTTGAATAGTTAGCAAATCTATATTTTCAAAATTGAGAAGTTTTTTTTAGAATAAAAGAGTTTTTTATTTAAAACATTTTTAATTAAGAAAATTTTTAAATAAAAAATCTGTAGTTTTGAGGTTTTTCATTATAAATTTCTTCATTTCAGAAGATTTGGAATTGAAAACTTGTTCTGATTTCAAAAATCATCCCTATTTGAAAATTTTTATTTTTGAATTTAAAAATCGAAAATTTCTTCAGTTTGAATTACCAAAATTGAACTATTCAAAAAAATATCTCAATTAACATACCTTCAAAATATAAATCTTGAAAATTGAATACTTTCAGATTATATATATTCAAAATTCAAGAACTTTTAATTGTAAGTTTTACCAATTTCAGGTCTTTATGTGTAATTTTTTTTTTAATTGAATGGTTTTTATTTTTGATTACGTGCAATCAAAAACTCTGTAAATTTGACGATTTTCTCTCAAAATTTCTTCAATTTGGAAGACTCAAAATAAAAGACTTGAATATGTATTTCCAAAATCATCCGATTTTGAAAATTCTTATTTATGCATCTCAAAAATTTAAGAATTCATCAGTAGGATTCTTCAAAAATTCAGAACTGTAAATTGCATATCTCAGAGAACAATTTTAAAATTTAATAATTAATAATTAAAAAACTTTTAAAAAATTGAAAATCGGGTAATATTGACAATTTATTACTAAAAATTATGCAAGCTATAAGTTTTAAAATTCAAAACTCTACAATTTTCATGATTTCCAATCAAAATTTCTTTAATTTGGAATATTTAGAATAGAAAATTTGACTCTTGATTTCCAAAATCATCCAAATTTGATCATTTTTATTTCAAAATTTTGGACTTATAGTGTTTCTAATTTTACATAAATCATCAAAATTGAACTATTCGAACAAAAATATATTTTGAATTACGTACGTTTAAAATATAAATCTTGAAAATTGAAGAATTTTTATTGTAATTTTTATTTTGATTCAAAATTCAACAATTCAAATGAAAATTTTATTTTTAAATGCAACTATTTTCTTAAAAACTCCGCTTTGTTGGTCTAAAATTCAAGAAATTGGTTGAAAATTTGTCTACTTCCTAAAAAATTTATCTTTTGGGTGGAAAATTTAACTATTTCCTTGAAAATTCAATTCTTTTTTGGTTGAAAATAAACCTCTTTTTAACTGAAAAATTTAAGTATTATACTTGTAGTTGAAAGTTTATATTTTCTTGTTAAAAATTCGACTATTTGGTTGAATTTTTTTTTTCAAGTTGAAAATTCATATATTTTGTTTAAAATTCCGGTTTTTCAGTTGAAAACTAATCTTCTCAGTTGAAAATTAATTTTTTTGTTAAAAATTTATCTCTATAGTTCAAAATTTAACTATTTTACTGAATTTTCTTTCCACTGTTTTTTATTCCAAATTAAAATAAATTTTTGTTTAAATATCAAGGATAACAGGTTTCGTGGAGAATTAATCTGTTTGGTTTGGAAATTGAACTGCTTTGTAAAAAAATCGTCTTTTTGGCTTGAAAATTCAACAATTTGGTAGAAAATTAAATTACACACGTGAAAATTAACCTTTTTCCTAAAAAATTTTATTTTTGGGTTGAAAATTCAAATGTTCTGTAGAAAATGCGTATTTTTCTTTAAAAATTTATATTCATTATTAAATTAATAAATTAATGAATTATTAACTTTCATTACTTAATAGCAGTGAAAATTACCTAATTAGTAGAAAATTAACTTGTTTATTAAAAATCCATAGTGTCGTTTTGAAAATTCATTTATTTTTCAGAATATTTATCCGCTTCACTAAAAATTCGTCTTTCTGCGTATTAAATTAATTTTCTTTTTTAAACATTAAACTGGTAAGAAATTCTTGTTTTTCATTGTTGAAGATTAAATTTTGAAACTGAAAATGTAACTATTCCATTTGTTATTGATTTTCGATTTAAAAATTTATTTATTATGGCAGAAAATTCAAGTATTTGGTTGAAAATTGAAGTATTTATTTAAAATATTGCCTATCTTTTAAATAAATGACTTAAATAAATGACACTATTTTGTTGAAAATTTGTTTTTTTTTTGTTCATTTAAACTGGTGGAAAATTCTTTTTTTTTATTGTTGGAAATGAAATTTTGAAACAAAAAATCTAACTGTTCCATTTTTTTTAATTTTTTTTTAATTCAACTATTTTGGTAGAAAATCAAAGTATTTCGTTTAAAATTGAAGTATTTATTTTCAAAATTATTTTTTTTTAAATTAACTCCTTTAATGAGAATTCACAGTGTCCACTAAAAAATTCATTTTTTCTTAATTCGTCTATTTTTTTGCGAATTCGTCTTTTTGGGTAGAAAGTTATTCTTCTTCTTCGGAAATTTATCTTTTCGTCGCTGAAAATTAATTTTTTAATCTGAAAATGTAATTATTCCATTTTTGTGGAAATTTTGTTTTTGTTTGAAATTTAACTATTATACTAGGAAATTCAAAAATTTGGTTAAAAATTCAAATATTTATTTGCAAAATTAACTATTAGGTAGAAAATTAACTTTCTTGTTAAAAATTCATAGTGTCGGTTTAAAAACTCATTTTCTTATGGAAAATTCATCTATTCTGTTGAAAATTCGGCTTTTTGGGTAGAAAATTAATCTTCTTTTTTGAAAATTCATCTTTTTGGCTGTTGGCTCAAATATTTTGTTAAAAAACGAGTCTTTTTTGGTTTATTTACACTGGTAGAAATTTTTTTTTTTTTTTAATTAATTTTTTTAACTGAAAATGTAACTATTTTATTAATTTTTTTTTAAAGCTCAACTATTATTGTAGATAATTCAGCTATTCGGAAATTTGAACTTCTTTCCTGAAAACTCATCTTTTTGGCTGTCTTTCTGGTTTAATTCAACAGGAAGATTATTCTGTTTTTTTATTGAAAATTGATTTTTAACTGAAAAGGTAATTTTTCAATTTTTTTCAAATTTCATTTTTTGCAATTCAACTATTTGGTTAAAAATTAAAGTGATTATTTGAAATATTAACTAATTGGTAGGAAATAAACTTTTTCTAAATTCATAGTAGCGGGTGAAAAAATCAACTGTTTGGTTGAAAATTCATTAATTCTGTTGAAAATTCGTAATTCTGAGAAAAAAATACTTTTTCAGTTAAAAAAATTAATTAAAAAAAAAAGAATTTCCTTTAATTCAAATTGAACCAGAAAGACGTTTTTTGAACAAATTATCTAAACCAACAGCCAAAAAAATGAGTTTTCAAGAAAGAAGATTAATTTTCTACCCAAAAAATTTATTTGCAACAGAATAGATGAATATTTCACAAAACATTCGTAAACCGATTTTATGCATTTTTAATAAACGAGCTAATTTTCTAATTGGTGGTTAATTTTTTAAACAAATTTCTCATTTTTCAACCAAATAGTTAAATTTTCTAAAATAATAGTTAAACTTTCGAATTTAAAAAAAAATGGAATAGTTTTCATTTTAAACATTTTCAGTTTAAAAAATTATTTAAAAAAAGAAAGAATTTTCTACTAGTATAAATAAGCCAAAGAAGACGAGTTTCTAACAAAATAAATCAATTTTCCACAAAAAAGTTGAATTTTTAAACCGACTCTGCGAAGTTTTGACAAACAAATTAATTTTCTAATAATTAGTAATTTTTTTCAATAAACAGTTTAACTTTTAACCAAATAGTTGAATTTTTCAAAAAAGAAAATAGCCAAAAAGATGAATTTTTTAAAAAGAATAATTATTTTCTACCCAAAAAGACAAATTTTCGAAAAATAGATGAATTTTCCACAAAACGAATAAATTTTGAAACAGACACTATACATTTGTAACAAGTTAATTTTTTTGCAATTGATTAATTTTTAAAATAAATGGGTTAATTTTCAACCAAATAGTTGAATTTCCTGCCATAATAAGTAAATTTTCGAAAAAAAATTTTAAACGGAATAATTACATTTTCAGTTTGAAAAATTAATTTTTAACAACAAAAAAAGGAATTTTCTATTAGTTTGAATTAACTAAAAAGGACGATTCTGTAACCAAATAGTTGAACCAACAGCTAAAAAAATAAATTTTCAAAAAAGAAGATTAATTTTTTACCCAAAAAGCCGAATTTTCAACAGAATAGATGTATTTTCCATAAAACAAATAAGTTTTTAGACCGACCCTATGAATTTTTAACAAACAAGTTAATTTTTCACCAAATTGTCAATTATGTGAATAAATATTTTAATTTTTAGCCGAAAAGTTGAATCTTCTACTATGATAGTTGAATTTTCAATAACAACAAAATTTCCACAAAAACTGGAATAATTACATTTTCAGTTTAAAAAATAAATTTTCAGCAACAAAAAAAATTTTTTGACCAGTTTGAATAAACCAAAAAAGACTAGTTTTTAACAAAATAGTTAAACTAACAGAAAAAAATGAATTTTTAAAAGGAAGATTAATTTTCTACGCAAAAATCCGAATTCGCAAGAAAATAGATCAATTTTCCACATAACAAATGAATTTTAAACCGACACTATGAAGTTTCAATAAACAAGCTGATTTTTTCTTCTATAGGTGATTTTTTAAATAAATACTTTATTTTTCAACCAAATACTTTAAATTTAACCAAATAGTTGATTTTTCTACCATAATAGTTCAATTAAAAAAAAAAAACCAACAAAAAATGGAATTTTTTCAACAACAAAAAAAACATTTTTAGTTATAAAATTTAATTTTTCCAAGGAATCTCTATTATTATTAGAAAATAACAGAAAATAGTTAACGTCTTTTCAGACTAGATGGAGCTATAAAAGAAAAATTATTTCGAATTATTTTTTTTCTGCAAAAAGATCTTCTATTGCTCCGCAGGAAATCTAGTAGCTTAATGGAAAAACGTGGCCGGGAATCAGTAGTTCTGTGGTTCGATTCCCAGCGGAGTGAAAGGAGAAGATCTTTTTTCAGAAAAAAATTATTTAAAATAATTGTCCTTTCGTAGCATCATCTAGTCTGAAAAGACGTTAAATATTTTCTGTCATTATTCAATGATGATACAGATTCCTTGAAAAATTGTATTTGTACCATCTAGCAAAATAATGCGTGTATTTCTGAAAAAAGTTTCTTCTCTAGATCTCTCTAGTAGCTTAATGGAAAATCACATAACCGGGAATCAATATTTCTGCGGTTCGATTCCCAACGCCAGCGGAGTGAAAGGAGGAAATCTTTTTTCAGAACAAAATTATTCAAAATCATTTCTCTTTGATAGCTCCATCTAGTCTGAAAAAACGTTAAGTGTTTTCTGTTACTCTCCAATAATAATACAGATTTCTTGAAAATTTTAATTTGTAGCATCTAGCAAAATAATGCGTGTATTTCTTAAAAAAGGCTCTTCTCTAGATCTCTCTAGTAGCTTAATGGAAAATCACCTAACCGGGAATCAGTAGTTCTGTGGTTCGATTCCCAGCGGAGTGAAAGGAGAAAATCTTTTTCAGAAAAAAAATGATTCAAAATCATTTTTTTTTCATAGGTCCGTTTAGTCTGAAAAGACGTTAAATATTTTCTGTTATTCTTCAATGATGATAAAGATTGCTTAAAAAATTTGACTTGTACCACCTAGCAAAATAATGCGTGTATTTCTGAAAAAAGTTTCTTCGCTCGATCTCTCTAGTAGCACATAACCGGGAATCAGTAGTTCTGGGGTTCGGTTCCCAGCGGAGCGGAAGGAAAAATCTTTTTTCAGATGAAAAATTATTTTAAAAACCTCAATTTTTTTTCTTTTTCGGTAACTTATTTTATGAATCTCCCCTTATATCCTCCTTTAACAATTTTTTATTTAAGATATTTTCCCCAACATTTCATTAAATCTTAATTGGCACCCTTTTATATCAAATACCTTAGCGAGTAGGAATTTAAGGTTCAAAATTAAATGTCGAGTAATTGCGACGTTATGGGGTCCTCAGGATTCTGAATAGATATACGCAGGAGAGATGATGAACGTTGTTAATTAGACTCGGAATTTTAATTTCAATATTAACATCACATGAAAATGCTTTGAGTAATTTTGAGAAATGATTTTATTATTTTCACTTTTTTCTACTAAGTTTGAAATCGGCTAGATAATGGGAAATATAAAAAAAAAATATTCATCAAAAAGAAACCTTAAATAATAATAATTATTTATATTTATATTTCGAAAAGACTTGTGTGTTTGGATTCTTGATAGAAAGATTGAGCAATTTTTAATTTAACAACAAAATCGAGCCTATTTGTTCGGACATAATCAAACTCTAAATTATTCAAATCAATTTTTTTTTAAATCATTGAATAATCTTTAATTTTGAAAGATTCAGACGTCAAAGTTGTGAAATTTTGAAAAGTTGCAATTTAAAATTTTTGAATTTTGAAAATATAGAATTACAAATCAACATTCATAATTTAAAGCTATGTAATTAAAATTTTTTTCTGAAAATTCGATTTTGAAGATTTAAAATAAAAATCTCTTCAATTCTAAATACAGAAAAATTGAAATTCTGAAATTTTGATAATCAAATCTCAATTTTTCAGTTCCAAATCTTCTAAATGGCTGAAATTTTGAACGAAAATCGTCAAAATTACAGAATTTTAAATTGAGGCATAATTTCTAGACTCAAATTTTTAATATTAAAGAAAATGTATTTAAACAATTTGCGATTTAAATTCCTACAATTTTAAAGAGTTAAAATTGAAAATTCTTTGATTTTAAAGATGCATAAATAATTTTTCAAAAATTTGGATGACTTTGAAGATGAATATTTAAGTTTTCAAATCCAAGTGTTTTAAATCACAATAATTTTGGAAATAAATAATAAAAAGTACAGAATTTTTCTTGAATTTTGAATATGCATAATTACGAAATATTCAATTTTCAAGATTTATATTTTCAAGGTATGTAATTTGAAATATATTTATGTCCAAATAGTTCTATTTTTAAAAATTTTGACATCAAATTTCCGCAATTTGGAAAAGTAACCATTTTCAATTTTTGAATTTTGAAAATATATAGAATTATAAATTATTTATTTTTCAAGATTTAAATTTTGAAGACATGTCATTTGAAAAAAATTTTGAATGGTTAAAAATTTTCAGGATTTGAAATTGGAAAAATTTGAATTTTAAGATGTATAAATAACTTTTTTATAATTTTTTATTTTAAATTATAAGAATAAAAAATTCAATCTCACGGATTTAAGATTCGAAGCTCTACAATTTTCAAAAGTTAAAATTGAAAATTCTTTAATTTTAAAGATGTATAAATCAAAATTCTTAAATTTTGATGATTTTGAAAATTAAGAGTGAAATTTTTAATTATTAATTGAATTAATTAATTATTTGATTATTAATTAATTTATAATTAATTAATTATTACGAGTTCCAAATTGAAGAAATTTAAAAAAAAATCGTCAAACTTACAGAATTTTGATTGTGCATTATAAAAAATAAAAACTATTGAATTTAAAAAAATTGACACATAAAGTTCCGGATTTTAAAAACATACAATTAAAAATTCATGAATTTTGAATATATAGAATTAAAAATTATTCAATTTTCAAGATTTACATTTTGAAGGTATGTAAATTGAAATATTTTCTTGGATAGTCCAAATCTAATGATTCAAACTAAAGAAATCTTTGATTTTCAAATTTAAAAAAAATTTTCAAATTTGGATGTTTTTGGAAATCAGTAGTCAAGTTTTCAATTCCAAATCTTCCAAATTTAAGAAATTCAGAATGGAAAGCATCAAAACTACTGATTTGTGCTTAAAAAAATTTTTAAATTGAAAACTTCCATTTTAAAAGATTTACACGTCAAAGTTCTGGATTTTGAAAAGTGAAAATTTAAAACTTTTCAATTTTGAAAATAAAAAAATACTAATTCAATTGTACTTCTTCAAAATTGAACTATTGAAAAAATTTCTGAAATTACATACCTTTAAAATGTAAATCTTTAAAATTCAATTTTTTGTAATTCTAATTCAAAATGAAGGAATTTTCAATTTTAACTTCTGAAAATTGTAGAGCTTCAAATTTTAAATTTGTGAAATTGAATTTTTCTATTCATATAATTTACAATTAAAAATTATAAAAATTTTAAGTTTGACAATTAAAATTTCCGTTGGATAATTGGATAATTTCAATTCTAGCTCTTCAAAGTTTTGGAATTTGGAAGGATTACAATTGAAAACCTAACTTTTGATCATAAAAATCTTCAAACTTGACAAAAAAAAATTTTTTTAAATTTATTTTTCATTCCAAATTAAAGGAATTTCAATTTTAACTTTTCAAAATTATAAAGCTTTGAATTGAAAATCTTCAAAATTATAAAATTTTCAATTCTGAAATTCTAAAACCAAAAATTATTCAAGTTTTAAATTTAAAAATTCAAAATTCTGTAATTCCAACGAGTTCCATTTAAAGTTTCTTCAATTTGGAAAATTTACAATGAGAATTCTATATAAACCAAATTTATTAGAAGTACTCGTATTTGCCAGAATGTTTGGTCAGGGGAGAGGAAAACTGCAGAAAACCACCTTCTTACTTCAGCCTGCCCCTTTAATTTTGTAGGAGAATATTTCATCTTCTTGGTGTCTAATTTATCTTTTTGGTTAGAAATTCCTTTAAAAATTTAAATATCTGGTTGAAAATGAATGTAAATTGTTAAAAATTCATCTATTTTGATAGAAAATTCATCTTATTGATTTAAAATTGATCTTTTCGGTTTAAAATTGATTTTTTTATAGAAACTAAATCTTCTTTGGTGTGAATTAAAATATTTTGTTGGAAATTTACATTAATTCTTTGGTTGAAAATTTAACTGGTTTTTTGAAAATTCAACTTTTTTGTTGGCATTCTTTTTTTTGGTTGAAAATTTATTTCAATAACTGAAAATTTAACTATTTTATTTGTAGCAGAAAATTTATCTTTTTAGTTGAAAATTCATGTATTTGGTCAAAAATTAATTTTCAAATTAATGTTTCAAAAATTTCATTTTAGTCAAAACTTCACTTTGACTATTCTATTATTTTTTTTTTTTTAATTCACCTTTTTTGATAGAAATTTTTTTGTACAAAATTGAATTATTCTATTTTTTGTTAAGAATTCATTTCTTTGGTTAAAAAAACACTATTCAGTTGAAAAATCTTTTTTTTTTGTTGATTGAAAATTCATAATTTGGGTTGAAAATTCTGCTATTTAGTCAAAAATGCATATTTGTTTTTGAAAATTCATCATTGTGATTAAAAATTAATTTCTCTGCTTAAAAATTCGTTTCTTTTTATTTGAAAATCATTTTTTTTAATGAAGATGTAACTTCCATTTTTCCTTGTAAATTTATATTTTTATTTGAAAATTAATTAATTTTACTGAAAACTCGCTTTTCTAAATTAAAAATTTCTTTTCTAACTGCAAATTGAACTATTCTATTTTTGGTTTATAAATTTAACCTTTTTAGTTGGATATTAATCTATTTTTTTCAAAACTGTATCTTTTTTTTTGTAGAAAATTCATCGTTTTGATTTAAAATTGAATTATTTTGTGGAAAATTTTTTTTTGTTCCTAATTGATTGTTATTTTAACTGCAAATTTAATTCTTCTATTTTTAGTTGAAAAATCGTTTTTTCATCAGCAAGAAACTATTCTGTTGAAAATTCATTTTTTCTCTGGTTGTACATTTATTTTTCTCACATTTCGAATATTCTAATTTTTGTTAAAAAATTATCTTAGATAAAAAATCATGTACTTTGTTGAAAAATTATCGTTTTAATTCGAAAACACAAGTAAATCGTGTTTAAAATATATTCAGAAACAGAATTTTTCTGCATTTGCATCACTTTGACTTCTTTTATCATTTAAATTTGGCGCCCTTTTCAATTTGAAGCGATATATTTTCCCGCGAAATTCAAAAACATATTAAACCGTTTTTCAAAAAATCGAAACGTGATTTGAAAAAAGTGGTTAAGTACTTTCGTATGAGCGAAAGTATTGACAAAATACTCTTGACTGGTTAGATCCATTAAGAGTTCATTGCATTAAATGCCGATCGATGGACTTAAGTGGCTTTGAGTTTGGCCCGATGGCTTCTTTTCGTGTCCAACCTTTCTAATCTTAGTTCAGGGAAATACATTATTTTACTTCAACTACAAAAGCTTTCAACATTATTAGGAAACAAATACATGTTGAATTTTTTTTCTCACGCAATTTTCGAATTAGTGGATATAATTAATATTGATAAAGTTTTGTATTTCATAGTCTCTAGTATCTAAAATGATAGAAAAGAAATGATCGGACGATGCTTTCGATAATTAAAGAAAAAAAATCTGAAAAAAGATCTTCCGCTCCGCTGAGAATCGAACCACAGAACTACTGATTCCCGGCCAGGTTTTTCCATTAAGCTACTAGATTTCCTGCGGAGCGAAAAGAGGAAAAAATGATTCAAAATAATTTGTTTTTCATAGCCCTGTTTAGTCTGAAAAGAGGTGAATTATTTTCTGTTATTCTCTAATGATAATACAGATTCCTTGAAAAATTGTATTTGTACCATCTAGCAAAATAATGCGTGTATCTCTGAAAAAAGTTTCTTCTCGCTTTTGCTAGATGGTAAAAATAAAATTTTTCAAGGAATCTGCATTATCATTAGAGGATAACAGAACATATTTCACGTCTTTTCAGACTAAGTAGAGCTATGAAAGAAAAATTATTCTTAATAATTTTTTTCCGATAAAAGATCTTCTGCTTTCGCTCAGCTGGGAATATAGCTCATAGCTAACATAACTCTATCTAGTCTGAAAAGACGTTAAATATTTTCTGTTTTTCTCCAATGATTTACAGATTCCTCGAAAAATCTGATTTTTACCATCTAGCATAATAATGCGCGTATTTCTGAAAAAAGTTTCTTCCCTCGATCGCTCTAGTAGCTTAATGGGAAAGCGCGAGACCGAAAAGCAGTAGTTCTGTGGTTCGATTCCCAGCAGGGCGATTTTTTCAGAAAAAAAATTATTTAAAATATATTTTCTTTCATAGCTCTATCTAGTCTGAAAAGACGCTGAATATTTTATTTAAAAAGAATACTAATTTCCTACAGAAAAAGATAATTTTTTAATCAAATAGTCGAATAACAATATCAACAGAAAAAGCAATAAAAATAGCAATAACTATAGAAATAGCAATAACAACAAACCTAAAAATAGCGATAGCAATAGCAATAGCAATAGCAATAGCAATAGCAATAGCAATAACAATAGCAATAGCAATAGCAATAGCAATATCAATAGCAATAGCAATAGCAATAGCAATAGCAATAGCAATAACAATAGCAATAGCAATAGCAACAACAACATAGATCAATCTAACATTGGCAATATCAATAGCAATAGCAATAGAAGTAACAATATCCATGAAAATGGCAATAACAATAGCAATAGAAGTAACAATACCCATGAAAATGACAATAACAATAGCAATAACAACAAAACTGGCAATAGCACCTGCCATATCAATAGCAATACCAATAGCCAAAGCCATAGAAATTGCAATAAAAACAAAGCTAAACATAGCAATATCAATATCAATATCGACAAATCTAACATTGGCAATATCAACGGCAATAGCAAAATTAATAGCAATAAAAACAAAAATAACAATAGCAATAACAAGAAAACTGACAATAGCAATAGCAATAGCCATAGCAATATCAATAGCAATATCGACAAATCTGACATTGGCAATATCAATATCAATAGCAATAAAAATATCGATAACAACAAAACTAACAATAGCAATGTCAATAGCCACAGTAATAACCATATAAATAACAATAGCAATAGCAAAATCAATAATAATAGCAATAACAATAGATTTGGCAATAACAACAAACCTAAAAATAGCAATAGCAATATAGACCAATCTCACATTGGCTATATTAATAGCAATATCAATAGCAGTAGCAATATCAATTCAAATATCAATAACAATAGCAATAACAACAAAACTAACAATAGCTATATAACTTATAGCTATATAATTATAGTTATGGCTATATAAAATAGCTATAACAATAACTAACAATAAAATAATAAACTAACAATAACAAATGAAAACTAATAAAGATAACTTTTTGATCAAAAAGGGAATAATTTAATTTCCAGATGAATCATTAATTTGACACTAAAAAATAAGATTTCCTTAACAACATAGTTCAATTTCCAACCAAAGAGATTAATCTTCAAATAAAATTTCTTGAGACAGTAGTTTGAATTTTGATCAATTAGTTGAATTTTCAACCAAAAGAGATGAATTTTTAACCAATAGTTTAAAAAAAAACATAAATTATCTACGAACAAAAATAATTTTTTATGACATAAATTACTTTTTAATCAAATAGTTCAAAGTTCAACTGAAAATTTTTTTAAAACTAAAAATGGAATGGGTTAATTTTCTGTTAAGAAATTTAGTTTTTAACTATAAATTACGAATTTTTAAAAAAAGCTCTTCACCTGGGGTGCTTGCTAGAGGGATTGATCAGCGAAATGGGAGTCACGCTTATCCCGGAAGGGGTTTGGCTTCGTGGCATAATTTTAATAAAAAAAAATGATAATAATAATTCTTAAATGTTTAACCAAAGAGGATAACCTCCAACAAAAGAAATTGTAACAATGTGGCTAAATTTTCGAACAAAAATGTTAATTTTCAGCAAAAAAAAGATGAATTTTCTACCACGAACATGAATTTTGTAAAAAAAATATTTTTAGCAAAACACATGAATTTTCAATAAAATCTTTGAATCTTCAACGAATAAAGACAAATTTCTAAACAAAAATATAACAGTTAAATTTTCAGTAGAACAAATAATTTTCAACTAAGAAATATGAATTTTTAACCAAATAGTTATAAAAGATGAATTCATAAGCAAATAGTAGAATTTTCAACTAAAAAAGATCAATTTTCAACAAAAAATGGAATAGTTAAATTTTCAGTCAAAAAATCAATTTTTAACAAAAATAGTTCAATTTTCAACCAACGAGGTTAATCTTCAGAAAAAAATGTGAGAAGATAACTTTTCCACTGAAAATATTAATTTTTTTTTCGTACGAAAAAAGAAGAATTTTCATAAAAATCGTTGAATTTTCAGCTTATAATGACAAATTTCGAACCAAAATTTGAATAGTTGAATTTTCACTTGAAAAAATCAATTTTTAAACAAAAAATACGATTTTTTATGAATTGTTTTAATTTTCATGCAAAGAGGCGTACCTCTATCAAAATTTTTTTTAACAAAGTAGTTTAAATTTAAAACAAGTATTTCAATGGTCAACCATAAAAGGTTGATTTTTAACTAAAAACATGGAACAAAATAAATAAATTATTAAACAAATAGTCGAATTTTTCAACTAAAAAAGATCATTTTTGAACCAAAAGTGGAGTGGGTTAATTTTTCATTAAAAAATTAGTTTTTTACTAAAAGATACGAATTTTTAAAAAAAGCTCTTCACCTGGGCTGCTCGCTAGAGAGATTGATCAGCGACCTGGTTCAGAGAGGAATATGTAAATTTTTAAACGAATGATTGAATTTTCAACTAGAAAATATATATTTTCAACCAAAAATGGAATAGGTAAATTTTCAGTCTAAAAAGTTAATTTTTCACCCAAAAATAAGTGTTTTTAACAAAATAGTTAATCTTTTTAACCAAAGGGGTTGATCTCAACAACAAAATATAACAACGTAGTTCAAGTTTTGATCAATCAGTTTATTTTCAACCAAAAAATATGATTGGTCAACCCCATAGTTGATTTTTTAACCAAAACGATAAATTTGTCACCAGTAGCATTATTTTTCTAACAAAAAGGCCAAATTTAAACAAAATGTTGAGTTTTTAGACAAAAAAATTCATTTGTAAATAAAAAATACGAATTTTTGACTTAAAAATACGAATTTGAAAAGAAATGGTACAATTTTAAACCAAAGAGGATGATCTTGAGAACTAAAATTTAACGAGATAATTCAATTTTCAAAGAATAAGATGAATTTTCCAATAAAAAAATGAATTTTTCACCAAAAGTATTGATTTTCTAACCGAAAAGACAAATTTTTAACAAAATCGTTGAATTGCGAACTAATAAATGAACTAACAAAAAATTTAATATTTTAATTTTCAGTTGAAAAAATTGATTTATAACTGAAAAATATGATTTTTTTTTTATATTAGTTCCATTTTCATCAAAGTAGTTCGAATTTCAAAAAAGTATTTTAATTTTCAAAAAAAAAAAAAAAAAAAAATGAATTCCTCACCAGGGACACTACTTTTGTACCAAAAATGACAGATTTTCAACAAAATACATAAATTTTCAAAAAAATAGTTGAATTTTCAACTAAAAAAGACCAATTCTAACAAAAAATGGAATGGTTAAATATTTATTTGGAAAAATTAATTTTCTACACAAAATTATGAATTTTTGACTATATACTGAAATTTTCAACAAAAGATAAACCTCAACAAAATTTAAAATATAATACAACTTTTTATCAAGTAATCAAATTTTCAATGAAAAAAGATGAATAACTGAAAAAATTGTGAAATTTTCTGCAAAGAAAAAAATATTTTAACAAAAAAGGAGAAAAATATAACACAATATTTGAATTTTGAAACAAAAGAGATGAATCATGAACAAAAAAGAACTAATTTTTAATCAAGCAAATCAATTTTCAGCCGGAAAAATAACCTTTCAACGAAATAGTTGAATTTTCAACAGAATATCTAAATTTTCAACCAAATAATAAGCTTTCTCACCAAAAAAGGATTTACTGGTATATAAAAAATAGAAGGATTTTCAACAGAATAGTTGGATCCCCGACCAAAAAGATTAATTTTTAACCCCAGTTGCATTTTTAACCAGAAAAGGTTTAATTTATAATTTAAAAATATTTTTAATTTAAATTTTCTAGAATTAAAAAAAAATTCTGATCTAAAATTTTTTTTTAAATTATGAAAAAAAAGAAAAATTTCTTTTTTTTCCTCTCGCCTCGCAAGCTCTCAAAATACAAATTTGAGAGAGAAATTTAATGTTTTTATTAAATAAGATAAAAATTGTTTATGTAAATTGAATATTTGTGTTTGTAATTATTGCAAATTTGCAAAAACCTTCTCCAGAAGATATTTTTTTAGTTATAAATTTTATCAGTTGGTTGAAAATTCAACAATTTTCTGAAAAATACATTTTTTTCAATTTCAACTGTTTTGTGGCGATTTCGTCTTTTTGGGTTAAAAGTTCAACTTCTTGTGTATATTTTTCATTAAAAAAATATTTCAGTTGACTCATCAAACTGAAATATTTTTTGAATAAAAAATTTTTCTTCTGAAAATTTCTTTAAAATTTAAAAGTTTTTTTTTCTAGTAGAAATTTTGTGTAGAAAAGTCTATTAAAATCCTTTTGGATGGAAATTCAACTCATCCTTTAAAAGTTTATC
>CAKNXH010073548.1:11622-44466 GCA_932178445.1 Andricus quercusramuli | reverse complement strand
AATAGTTCAATTTTCAACTGAACAGTAGAATTTTCAACCAAAAGTATCACTAAATAGTTGGATTTTCATCTAAAAAAGATGAAAATTGTACTAAAACAGATTAATTTTTAATAAAAAAAGGAATTTTTTTTCTAAAGTTAAACTTTCATCCAGAAAATCTTTCAGTTCATCTTTGAACACCAAAATATGAATTTTGAATAAAAAGTCAATTTTCTACGAAATAGTTCAATTTTCAACTGAACAGTAGAATTTTCAACCAAAAGTATGAATTCTCAACAAAATAGGTTTAATTTCAACCAAACAGTTTTTGGTTTTTGGTTTTCTCAACGATTTGAGAAAATTTTTTTTTTAAATAGTTGAATTTTCATCCAGAAAAGATTCTAGTTCTCTTTTCAACACCAATATATTAAATTTTATCGAAAAGTAAATTTTCTACAAAATAGTTAAATTTTCAACAAATATTTCTTTTAAAACAGATGAAAAAAAAATTTTTTTTAATAGTTAAATTCTCATCCAGAGAAAAATCCAGTTCACTTTCCAACACCAAAATAAGAATTGTAAACTGCAAGTTAATTTTCTGCTAAATAGTTGAATTTTCAACCAAAAAGTATGACTTTTTAGCAAGATTGTTAAATTTTCAATAAAAAAATTGCATTTTGTCCCAGAGAAAGAAAAATTCTACTAAAAAAAGTGAATTTTTAAATCAAAAAGACAAATTTTCAAAAAAGGGTTGAATTTTCATCCAAAAGGATTTTAATATACTTTTCTACAGAAAAATGCAACTTTTAAATAAAAAGTAAATTTTCTAGGAAATAGTTGAATTTTCAACAAAACTATTTTCTAGCAAATTTCTAGCAATTTCTAGCAAAAAAAAAAGAGCTTTTAAATTAAAAAGACGAATTTTCAGAAAAAATGTTTTTTATCCAAAAAATATTTCAGTTGATTTACGAGCAACAAAATATGATTTTCAAACAAAAGGTTAATATTTTACGAAAAGAGTTGAATTTTTAACCCAGAAAGACGAATTTTTAACAAAACAGTTGAATTTGCAAAAAAAAGATGACTTTTAGAGAAAATAGTTAAATTTTCAACCAAATTTGCAAATTTTTAATAATTACGTACATGGCAACTTTTTTCAATTACTTCAAAGTTGTGTGTGTATTTCTTTATTTTTTTAGCGTTTTACAGGAAATCCTTTTAATCTCGTGCCAGAGCGGAGAAAAGAACATAAGCTGTCTATCGATACCAGCAGATCCACTAATTGGCGAACCATGTCTGAAACCTGAAAAGGAACTGAATTTTCATTTGAGACAGCTTGGATATTCCTTTTTCTTAAATTCATGAAAATTAACATCGAATCGGTTTTCATAATTTAAACAAAAAGTTCTGCAACACAGTGAAATTTTTGTATCCCGACGTGGCCCCGATCGGGTTAGCTCAATGCGGCCCTGATCATGGCTACTGCTCTGGTCCTGGTCGGGGCCACATCGGGCTACCCTCTGTAAATCAGAGTTAGTTTAAAAATTAGAATTGATTAAATTTAAATTAACCAAGAAGTTGAACGTTTAACAAACCAGAATAATTTACTGCCTAGAAAGACGACTCTTTAACAAAAAATATGAATTTTCTACCAAATCGTGGAATTTTCAACCAACAAGTTGAATTTTTCACAAACAAGATGAATTTTTCACATAAGATGATATGATAAAGTTTCATTTGAAAATGGAATAGTTAAATTTTCAGATTAAAAACTCTGATGAAAGATAAACTTTAACCGAAAATACCAATTGTCAACAAAATTGTTAAAGTTTTTACCAAAAGGTATGAATTTTCGAACAAGAAGATTAATTTTCTATTAAAAAAGACGAATTTTCAAAAAAATACATGAATCTAACGACAGTTTAATATTCTTAATTAATTGTTTACTTTTTTATTAGATAAATAATACTTTAATAATATTTTTGTAAATAAAAATTAGAAGGGGCCTGGTCAGGGCCAGATCGGGCCTTCCTAATGGATACTTCAGTCAGGCCCTGATCGGATTGGGCGTTTCATTTCAAGTCTAGCCCTAACTGAGATACCCTACTGGGGCCAGATTTTGCCAGATCTGGCCCCGACCAGGGCCACTCTGAAATTTCTGCATGGGGGGTTGAGAAATTAAGGGATAATTTCTTCTCTTTCAGTCCGATTTTTTGCGGAGATGGCTCAAATTGAAGCTTCCGGCATGCAAAATTGAGATGAAAAATAAAATTTACACTCTTACAGTTTTTCATTTTTTTAGGGATACAAAAAAAAAGTAAAATGACGAAAATTTGGTTATACAGACCCTTATTTTGAATTTCTTTTGGACCACAATAACTAATTTGAAAAAAATGATTTTCTATGAAAAAATTCAAATTTATTATTAAATTTTTGTGAGGATTATTTTATTTTTTGTTGAAATCAACTATTTTTTATTTGGAATACAAATCTTTTTCAATAAAAAATGTTATTATTGGATTCAAAATTGAAATTTTTCTTTAAAAATTCAACTAATTTGTTCAAAGTTTATTCCTTTTAGTTGAAAATTAATTTTTCCGTTGAAAATTTATATTTTTAGGTTGCAAAATTTTCTACTCAAGAATGAATCTGTTTCGGCTGAGAATTCAACTAATTGTTTAAACTAAAAATTCAATTACTTCATGTTTGGTTGGAAATTTATTTTTTTTTTCAGTTGAAAATTCCACTATTTTGTTGAATGTTATATTTTTGGTTGAAAATTCATATTTTCATGTTAAAAACTCGTTCTGTTTGTTTGAGTATCCAACTATTTTGGTAAAAAATTCAACTTTTTGCTTAAAAATAAACTTTTTCTGTTAAAAATTCAACTGTTTTGTAAAAATTCTGCCCTTTTCGGTTGAAAATTAAATTTTTTGTTGAAAATTTATATTTTCGGTTTGCAAATCCGTCTCTTTTGTAGAATATTCATATTTTCATTTAAAAATTCAGCAATCAAGTTTAAACTTTTCTGGACTCAAACTTTTTTCTTGGTTGAAAATTCAAATCTTTTGATAAAAAATCGTCTCTTTGGTTGAGGATTCAACTATTTTGTTGAAAGTTTTTTTGTTGTTGAAATAAGAATGATTAGATTTTTTATTATAATAATTTTTTTGTTAATTAATATTTCTTTAAAAAATCGTCGTTTTTGTTTAAAGGTTCAACAATTTGATTCAAAAATAATATCCTTCGTGTCTGCAAAATCTTTCTTAGCTTTAAATTTTATTTATTTTTTTATTCCTTCCGGCCAAAAATCACACTCTTTGTTAAAAATTTATATCTTTGTGTTGCAAATTCGACTCTTGCAGAACATCTATCTTTTTGGTTTGAAAATTCACCAATACGGTTGAAATTTTTCTTGACTGAAAAATCTTTCTCTTTTGAAAATTCAAATCTCTTGTTGAAAACTTTTTTGTTCTTGAAATATCAACTATAATATTTTTGTTTGAAAATTCACATTTTGTTGTTAAAAATTATCATTTTTTTGGTTCAGGATTCAATTATTTAGTTGAATATTTTTTAATTAAAAATTCTACTACTTGGTGAAATATGAATTAATTAAGTTTAATGTAAAAACCAAAAATTATTTATTGAGGAATTGATTGTTTTTAATGGAAAATAAATTTTTTTAAATTATTTAGTTAAAGGAAATACTTTAACCTAATTAATGACTCTATCGCAAACTATGTTGTATCTTGAGAGGTCCTTCTTTAAATTGATAACTTTGTTTCCTTCTCTCTTTCTAAATAACACTTCCTTAAATTTTCTCTTATTAATAAAAATTAAAAATGTTATATATTTTTCACAGATTCATCCATCACATTAATACCCTCATCTCAAATTCAAGTCTGTAATAAAAATGCATTTTGATCAGTAGAAACAATCAATTTCATATTTTTGAAACAAAAATATTTTTCAATTTTATATGATGAAATCCAAGGTTTATATATCCTTATTTTATTGTCATATTCTGGAAAGCACTATTTAAATTTTTTAACACATTTTAATTGTTCTACAACAAGTGAATTCTATAGTTATTTCAAAAATTCATTAAAAACACTTGAAAAATTTAAATTTAAATGTTTCAAGTGTTGTTAAAGAATTTATGGAATAATTTTTAAAATGTCTTGAGTATAACAATCAAATTGTGTTAAAAAACTTTGAAGAACGTTTTCCAAAGTATGACAAGGACAAAAGAAGGATACAGAAATTTTGGTTTGCATCGAAGGACAAAAATACAGGGAGTTAGAATGAAGTTTTTCAAAAATAATTGAGAAAATTATAAAAAAAATTGTTTAAAAAAATTTTTTGTTTGCAAAATTGTGAAATTGATTGTTTTTAGTGATCAAAATGAATTTTAATTATATTGCCTGAATTTGGGGTGAAGGTATTAATATGATAGATGGACCTGTGAAAAATATCAAACAATTTTACTTTTTTAGTAAAAAACTGAGATCAACAATTTTACAACAAGATTTTCTGGTCAAATGTAAAATTCATGATGTTTTGCCTAGAAAAATGTATGACATCAATAAAAATGTTAGACTGGATTTCAGTAATAAAAGAAATAGGGAAACATTTGAGATAAATACTGAAAAATATAAAAAATCTTTTTTGAATTTGGTGATAAAGGAAAGCCATTCACAGATACACCTATTTTAGTTGAGATTGTTATGGAAGACTTAGAGAATAAGGTTTTTCAAAAAATTGATTTTAATATTGATTTCTATGCAAGATATGTTGATGATTCAGTACTCAGTGTACATAAAAATAACGTTAACACTCTTTTTAATGCTTTCAATAGTATACATCCAAGATTACAGTTCACAGTTGAAATTGAAACTAAAGGAAAACTAAATTTTCTAGATTTGACTTCAATAAAAACAGAAGAAAGACAGATTATAACTGATTGGCATCGAAAAAAGATTTGTTTAGGTAGAACATTTAGTTTTATTTCTAATCACTCTATTCAGATTAAGATAGGAATCATAAAAAATTGATCGATAGAGCTCTGAAATTATCACAACCAATATTCCATGAGAAAAATATTGATCTATGTAAACAAATTCTATTTCTTAACCATTACCCTTTTGAATTCATTGAAAAACATACGCAAAATAGAATTAATTACATCAAAAACAAAAATAAGGATCAAAATATAAAAAAAAGAGAGGACTATAATACATTTAACTCTGTTGTTCTTCCATACTTTGGTAAAATTTTGAAGATTTTGAAAACAATGTTGGTTAAATTAGGTCTACATACTATTTATAGAGTTCCCTTTAAGAGCAATATGATCACAGAAAAAACTGAAGTCAAATTTTGTTGCAGATAAAATGTTCAGCTGTTAAAGATTACATGCTATACGATGGAATAAAAACTGTCGTCTGCTACGTCCTTCGCAGCAATGGAAAAACGGCAAAGTATATACGTGAAAAGCTATACATAAATCAGGACACTAGATTTAGAACAACTTTTTAATTACCTAATTGTTATTTTAAAAATAATTAGACTTTTATATATACTTCCTGTCATCGTCGGTATTGTAGGTTAGGAACACAACCACAGCAGAAGACGCTTTTTGTTACTGACAAACAGCTGACAAATTATCCCGAGATGGTTTAAAAACACAGAATCATCTCAATTTCGTGTAAAGTTTATTCGACAAGGTTAGGGTGACCAGACGTCCTTCTTTTTTGTCCGATGTCCTTCTTTTTCAAGATTTTCGTGATATTTCGCGTTTTTTATTGCGCGAACCTAAATTTTGTTCACAATTTCTAATAAAATTGACGTTTGACGTTTGACCAATGAAGATATCACTTGGAGTTATTGCCTCCTTGGTCACGACGTTTGCGAAACGTCGAATAATGTTCAATACTTCCACAGAAAAAACATCATAAAGTTTACATCGTTGATTTGAATTATTGATATTATTAAATTTGATCTACAGTTGAAAGATTTTCTGCAAAAAAAATTAACCTCAGCGAATAAAGTTGTTGAAAAACTGAGATAATTTCGTGTTTGTAAACTGTCTCAGAATAATTTTTTAGAGAAAAAGCGTCGTCTGCTATGTAGTTGTAGTTGACAGCAATGCGAAAAACATGAAAGTGTGAATGAAAACGGTCTGGAAATCAGGACACCAGATTTTAGAAAACATTGTCCTTATTCAATTTTCATTTTTAATGAAAATACATTTTCTGTGACTGAGAATAAAGCACTTGACATCAGTGGAAGAGTCACCATATTCACTATGATTTTGACCGTAGTTCACAAGTTGTGAGGTAGAAGTCTCCATCCTGACATTCTATTCAAGCAACCATTTTTGGAATTAAAATTTGAAATGTACTTTTACATTAGGATTGATTTTCAATTATTAATGTTCAAACTTTACTTTATGCTGAAATAAATTAAGGATGTAACTTATTTATCACATTATAAATCTTGTTAATGTTTCAACCTCAAAATTAATTGGATTTCTATTTTTCGTTTTGTTCAAAAACAAACGATGGTTGTTGTGTCAATTTTTTATTTTCATTCACGAAAAATGCGTTTTAATTCGTCTGCGATAAGTCTAATCATTTTTAAAATAACAATTAAGTAAGCGAAAAGTTGTTTTAAATCTGGCATCCTAATAATCCTAGTTTATAAATCGAATTCACTCATACTCTGCCATTTTGCCATTGCTGCTAAGGACGTAGCAGATGACAGCTTTTATTCCATCGTAGGATAAAATTTCGCTAAATAGTATGTAAAATTTAACAGCGGATAAGTTTACATTCAACAAAATTTAACTTTAGTTTTTTCTGTATTGAAAAGTCTTCGGATTCCAAGACTTGCGATTTCTTTGCCGCAAAAAAAAAAACATTGAATCATATCCGGAAATTTTGAAAATAGCGCAATATTTCTTTGCCATTCCTGGGCATAACGCCAATTGCGAACGTATTTTTTCTCCTATAAATTCTTAGTGGAATGATGAACATGATGAAATGTCACTTGAGACAGTTGAAAATATTATAAATATTCAGTTGAACTTAAAAAACCTACCATGTCTCGAATTTCACCAATATTAAAAACAAAAGTAATTATCAATTTGTTAAAAAAATTGGAAGTTCTGAGAAGTATATATAATAATCTACATATTATATTACTATATTGTTTAAATGAAAATGTTGACCTCGAAATAGTCATTTGTATTATAATTACGTATATAATCTTTATATTCTGTTCGTGTGCATGTGACTGAACTCCTCGTAAACGGCTGGACCGATTTTAATGAAATTTTGTGTGTGTGTTCCAGTGGATTCGAGAATGGTTTAGATTCACAATTCAGTCCACTGGAAAATGTAAAAAGTTTAAAATTTTCAAATTTAAGACGTGTGTACAGGACAAAGTCTGTCCGCTCCGCTAGTATCATTTAAATATTTAATGCTCCGTGTATAATTTACTCATATATTAGAGTAATAACCATTTCACTTTTCAAATAGCGCGTCACATCGGGCAAGAGGTGGGGGGAACTTAATGGTGGGAGGTGGTGAGGAGTGGGGGTCCTTCTTTTCCTATCAAGTCATCTGGTCACCCTAGACAAGGTTAATTTTTGTTGCAGTGAAACTTTCGTCGGAAATCGATGTAAAGTTTATCTTCCGTTCTTTCTGTGATAGTAAAATTGGGAAAAGATAGATATGAAAAGCTAGACAAAAAATGTGTTATTTACGAAATTAATTGTAATGTTTATTGCAATGCAAGTTATATAGGGCAGACGAAAAGGGCACTTAGTCTTAGAAAGGATGAACACAAGAATAATTTTCATAGAAGCTCCAGGTATCACTCTATCCTATCTAAACATATGATTACACATGGTCATGATTTTAATTGGAATGATGATGAAATTCTTTATCATGAAAAAAAAACAGAAAAAGAGAGAATTTATGGAAATGTTGTTTATAAAGAGAGAAGGTAACAAGACTATTAATTTAAAGAAGGACCTCTCAAGATATAATAAAGTTTGGGATAGAGTTTGTTGTCACTCTTTCGTTTCTCTTGATCTCGGTTTTCTCTCTCCCTCTATCTCTTTTACTAATAGCTCTTTCTGAGAATCTGACAAATTCTGTGAGTTTCAATCTAAACTAAACCTCAGTATTCGTCGTGAATTTATACATTTCGCATCGTGTATTCGTTTTTCTAATTTAATGTTTTGATTTTGAACAAATGAAATTCAAATTTAAATTTTTTGATTGTTTTTAAAGAATTTTTGAAATCACTTTCGAATTTACTTTTTGTAGAACAATCAAAATGTGTTAAAAAAAATTTAAATAGTGCTTTCCAGAATATGACAACAAAATATGGATACATAAACCTTGGATTTCATCATAGGACAAAAATACAGGGAGTTATAATGAATTTTTCAAAGAATAACTGAGAAAATTATATATAAAATTGAAAAATATTTTTGTTTAAAAAATGTGAAATTGATTGTTTCTACTGATCAAAATGAATTTTAATTACAGACTTGAATTTGAGATGAGGGTATCAATGTGATGGATGAACCTGTGAAAAATATATAACATTTTTAATTTTTATTAAAAAGAGAGAATTTAAGGAAGTGTTATTTAGAAAGAGAGAAGGAAACGAAGTTATCAATTTAAAGAAGGACCTCTCAAGATATAACATAGTTTGGGATAGAGTCATTAATTAGGTTAAAGTATTTCCTTTAACTAAATAATTTAAAAAAAATTATTCTCCATTAAAAACAATCAATTCCTCAATAAATAATTTTTGGTTTTCACATTAAACTTAATTAACTCATATTTCACACGAAGTATAAGATCTTTTTCTACATTTTTGTGAAAATTTTTTCAAGGTAAAATAAACTTCGAGTCTATTTGAATCTCAAAAATAATTATCTAAGAATATCTTTTCGCGAACTTTTTTCTATGATGCTTTGCAAGTTTCCAATATTCGTCAATTATTCAAACAATTTTCATAAATAAATTAAAATTTTGGCCATTTTTCAACGAATAGGCTCAATTTCTTTACGGAATCAACTTAGAATGCATTTCCGATAACTCTTTTCTAGGTAGCTTTATAAATTTAAAAGAATTGTTAATTATTTAAACAATTTTATTGAAAAATTAAGAGTTTGGCTATGTCTCAACGCGAAGGCTCAATTTTTTACAAAATTAAGTAGGAATATCTTTCAGATTACTCTCTAAAACTGAATCAATGAGAATGTAGTCACTGAGAATCAGTGAAGAGGTACTGATTCATTCAGTGAATTTGTTATTACTGATTACATCAGTGAAAATAACTGAATAAATCAGTGATTCTGATTACTGATAAAATCAATGGAATTCGGCATTTTTTAAGTTAAATATTCAAAATATTCTAGCCTGCAACTTCGAATTAAAATTATAAGTCTGAAATAAAACGATTTCTTTGAAATACAACACTGTATTTGATATCAATTAATGTTTAAGAATACATGTAAAAGAGCTTATAGAGCTATTCAGCCGTCGAAGTCTTTTACATTGCGTAAAATGGTTTTAATCGTTTTGAGAAAAAAAATAGCGGCATTCAGTTCCTTTTAAAATATAAATTAAATAATATAGAGCTCTTTAGTCGTCGAAGTTTTTTATATTCCTCTAAGTAAAGTTTTCGAATCTTTTATGAAAATAATAGCTGCATCGCAAGTAACCAGTACTTATAAATGATTAAAAATACATGTTTTGGTTTTTACAAAACGCCGATCATCACATTTATACATACTGATATAGTAGTTTAGACTTTAAATAGTATTAAACGTGGTCTTCGTCAACACTTAAGGTAACATTTTTTAAACAAGTATGAATCGATTTTACAGAGCTCATGGTCGTTTCGTTAGTTTTGTAGAAGTCAGTTTCCACAAAATTGTAGAAATACGGCAATGATTATACAAACTTTACATTTGCAACGTAATGCAGTTTGAAGAGCAAGTCAAAAGCTACAAGGAGACTTGCGTTTTTATCAATTACTATCAATCGACCATCACCACAATAAAGTACTTGTCAATTTTTTGACCTGATCCGCAAAGCAAATAGGGTGGCAAGCTGCCCATGGAGGTAGTGCGGGCATCCTCAACGTTTTGTTGTATATCTTGGTTCTTCTGAAAACATTTGATCCGTTCCATTTCAGTAAACCCACTTTTTCATCAATTAAAAATTATATCTGGAGAGAAACATATTAACATTTTAAGTCTTTTCAAATTCGATCGCTTTAAATATCTTTAGCTTTTCCAGTTCAAAAAAATATTTGTGAAATGTTCAAGGGGAACAACATCTACCTATAATGTAAGAAGTTTTGAACACCGCTTTCTTATAATTTTTTCAAATATTTAACGTCATATTCCTTAACACACCTAGGAAATTATAACAAGCAAGTTAAAATTATTGTATACGTAGTTACAAATATTCAAAATGAGAATGTGAGAAAATAAAATGTACATTAAAACTTTTAGTTGCTTGCATTATGAGAGATACAGGATTTTAAATTTGGAAAAAGAGAAAAAAGTCCAATTTTTTTACAGAGAATGCTAACATGCGAACTAAAGAAAACGAGGGGAATTGGCGTTATTTTTGTGACAAATTTTGTTTTACGAAATTTCAAAAAACGTTTTAAATTGAATTTCTGGCTACTTTCCAGTCTTTTCGGGTTTACAAGCGTCATTATCAATGCGATCGAAGCGGAGAGGAATTAACATTCTTTTCTTAATTATTTTTAACACATGAATTATCAAATATTGTTAAACGTTTTAAGATTTATACGCTGATTTTTTAATCCTCATAAAGAAAATTGTACACATCGTGACCTTTAAGTTAAAGACAATAAAATGGAAACAAAGTTCAAATTCATAAATGCACCACCATATTTAGAAAAAAGTATATAGATAATTATTTCATTTCTAGATTTCAAAAATACTACCAGTTATTGTAAAATTGTCACGTTAAACATAAAGATTTTTCAGGTTATTTTTTTGGTTGACCAAGAATCACTTTTGAGAACGGCAAAAGAACCGAAATATTTCTCTTACTTTAACTCTTTCTGTGAAATTATTTTGAACAAATTGATTTTCTTGAGTATTTATTTTTTAAAGAGTTTTTCAACGAACCTAATTCTTTTTAGGCCTTCTTGTGAAATTTTGTTGCACAATTTGTTTTTTAGGTTTATGTTAGTTTAAAAAATGCACTTTCAAATATCTTACAGGTTATGTTTGTGATTTCACGAAAACATTTTGTAAATTTTACGTCGTTGAGCGTGGTGACTCATTTGATTGAATTAGTCAAATTTCTTTAAAAATAAAGGTAAGAGTTTTCGAAAATCTTCGAAAATTTAAATCAATTGGTTCAGTTAAGGCTGTTGAACTCAAAAAATCAAATTCCACCATTCAATTGCCTTAGTACTTAACAAATACTAGAATAAAATCTTGTTCAGTATTGGTAAAATGTACTAGTTTAAGTATATAATAATAAGAAACAATGCGGGTAATGTAGAACAAATATTTCTTACAGTGGTGCAATGATTTTTCTAAAATTAGATAACAGAAATAAAAAATGCCTGATAAAAAGATGTATGTATAACTTTAAAATTATATAATAGAATAGCAAAACCACAAAGAAATAAAACATTCTATAGAGGTTAATCAGAAAGCACAAGAATATATTCAATAAGTCAACTACATACCTTCGATTTTCGAAACAGTTTCCTCGTCTATACCAATACAGTATAATTTGTCGATTAATTGTTCCACGCTTAGCTCTTTTAAAGAATCCATTATATATACTGAAAAAGGTGGGGTAATTGTGAGAATTATTAGTTTGTAAGCAAAGAATAAGTAAATATCAAAACTTTCTCAATTATTGAGGTTATGTTATTTATTTCAGTTATAATATGTTAATTACTCACTTCAAAATATTTGATCTTTTTGTTGAGGAAAACACCATTACAATGGCTCATCGAAATGAGTTGAAACTTCACTTTGCACTTTAAATAAATAATATATTTTAGCAATTGCATCAATAATAGTCAAAGCCATGATGTAATTTGTCGTCAAAGCGAACAAGGCGAACCGATAAACCGACGATTTCGTCTGAGCGTCTCGGCCAGTCTCGGCGCGGCCTTCGGTGGCCTTCGAATCCTTATGACGTCACACGTGCGCACATCAGCTGATAAAAATGAACCTTTTGCGATGGAAATATTGCACTCAAAGGAAATGCAAAATAGAATAAAAATTTCTTTAAATCGTTCATACAGTTGATATTTCGCAAGGAAGATGAAACAAATGCTCTTTAGTGAGAATTTAATTATTTTTTATGACAACTTTTCAACTGAATTAATCAGTGAAAATAATAATTGGGTGAATCAGTCATTCTAGGGTCACTGATTAATTTCTATGAAAATTCTCACTTATATACCCAGTGACAAGGTAAAAACCACTGATTTTTCAGTGGAGACCTACACTACTGATTGATTCAGTTAAAATTTCACTGATTCAGTTTTAGAGAGTACTTTTTTTTATGATGCTAAGAAAAGTCTCTCTGATGACTATTTTCTATATTGCTTATGTAAATTCACAAAAACGATTAATTATTTAAACAGTTTCCATAAAAGAATAAGCTCAATTCGTTTACGGAATCAACTAGGAATGTCTTTTAGATGAGTTGTTTTTATGATGTTTTTTTGATTCACAAGAATTGTTTACTTGACATTTAGATTTTTTTATAATAAATTTTGTTTTTCAACGAATAGGCTTAATTTTTTCACAGATTTAACTGATAATGTATTTGCGATGATTCTTTCCCAATAACTCTTTTCTACGATACTTTGCACATTCACAATAATTATAAATTATTTAAACAGTTTTCATAAACATATTCAGCGTTTGCGTATTTTTGAAGGAATAGGCACAATTTGTTTACGGAGTCAACAGAGAATATTTCCGATAACTCTTTTCTAAGTAGCTTTATAAATTTACAAGATTACTTTTTTTATGATGCTAAGGAAAGTCTCTCTGATTTAAGAACGTAAATATACAATAATTATTAATTATTTTAACAATTTTTCTGAACATATTGATAGTTGGTATATTTTTCAAAGAATGGGCACAATTTGTTTACGGACTCAACTAAGTATATCTTTTCGAAGAGTCTTTTTCCAGGCTGCTTCACAAATTCAGATTTTGCCTCTTTTCAACGAATAGGCTAATTTTTCATAGAATTAACGAACAATATCTTTCTGATTAATTTTTTCTATGTTGCTATGAAAAGTTTTTCTGATCACTCTTTCCTATGTTGCTTCGTGAATTTGCAAGAATTAATAATGATTTAAAGCATTTTCATTTAAAAATTTAGAATTTGCATATGTTTTAACAAGTAGGCTACATTTTGTTGAAAAACCAATTTTTTTACTTGAAATTTCAGGAGTTTGAGGCATGTAGTCCGAAAATTGAAACATTTTAGGCCCTAGGGTATTCTTATCGGATTAGCCTCTGACCCACATCGAAAACTTAGTGTTCGAAACGAGGTCCTCTTAAGGGTGATATTGGGTAATTGAACACCAAGGCCTTTTATGAACGAGATAATAAAAAATCAAGCTTTGAATTTGGACTTTTCTTTTATTAAATTTAATTTATTAATAATCTTTTAACTAATTCCAGAAACATATTCAAATATAATGTTGAAGATTGAATTTAGATAATTATCTCACAACATCGTAAACATTTGGAAAATTAGGAAACCTTTAAAATCTTCAAATATAATTCCAGAAAAAATGTAAATGTATGTACATATCAATTAATCATATCACAACATAAAAAGTAATAAACAGTTATTTTCAGTGAAACCTTCGAATAATTTTTACTTGATATTTTTCTGAAAATTTGAATTATTATTAACCTTTTAAACTAATTTCATAGAAAAGTAAAATATATGTACATATAGTATTGAAAGCAGACTTTAGATACTTATTTCACAACATCACACAAATTATACAATTGGAAAATAAAGGTATTTTAAACACGAATAACTTTTAATCATCAAAATCATAGCTAATATTCAATTATATAGCCTTCACGTAAATAATCAATTTATGTGTTTACTTAATTCAGGCAAATTAAAACTTAATCTTGATGTAAGTTAATATTGTTAAAAAAATTAATCAGCTTTTCACTTTCATTTCTGAAAATTTGATTTATTGGTAACCTTTCATAGTAATTTGTTAAAAAATGTATACATATTTACATGTAATTTCAAAAATTAAATTCAGATAATCATTGCACAACATCACAAACATTGATATAAATTACATAATTGGAATAAAGGTATTTTAAACGTGAATAAACTCTCATTTTACCAGTTATAGCCAATAATCAATTACATAACATTAAAGTAAATAATCATTTTATGTAATTAATTGAAACAAATTAAAATTCAATCTTTATGTAATTCAATATTGTGAAAAAAATCAATCAGATGATAATTAATCAATTAGTTCAAAAAATAAAAAGGATTAAACTATGTCTTTCATTGAAACATTTAATCAATGTTTACTTCAAATCTTTTTTCATTTTTCTTCCGTTTCTAAAAATTTAATTTATTCCTAAACTTTTATACTAATTTCAGAAAAAAATAAAACATATTTACATATATTTTTGAAAACTAAATTCAGATACTCATTTTACAAAATCAGGCACATTTGAAGAATTACTTAATTGTAATATAAATAATAATAAATAAATAATATAATAATAAATAATGAATATAAATAAATAAGTAATATAAATAAACTTTTATTATACAAATTGTATCCAATATTCAATTATATAACCTTCAAGTAAATTATCAATTTATGTTACTCAATTTAAAAAAAATCTAAATTTCAATGTTTATTTAATTTATTATCGTGAAAAAAATAATCTCTTATTTTTAATAAAACATTCAAATAATTTTTACTTAATGTTTTTTTTTCAATTTGAACTTTCATTTATGAAATTTTGATTTATTAGTAACCTTTCAAACTAATTCCAGAAAATGTAAGTTTGAATGGAATAAGTTCACAACTAAATAATCATAATAATTTTTGGATGAAGAATATTTTTTCTGAAAATTTTTAAAAATTTAAAATCATATCTTTTTTCAGTAGAAATATTATATCTTTTTTGGACACTTTTTGTTTAAGATTTGTATTTTTCTGTTGAAAAGTCTATTGAAATCTTTTTGGATGAAAATTCAATTCTTTTTTTGAAAATTTGTCTTTTTGATTCAAAAATTCACCTGTTTTAGTGGAATTTTCATTTTTCTAAGACAAAAATGCAACTCTTGGTTAAAAATTCAACGATTTTGTTAAAAAGTCATACTTTCTGGTTGAAAATTCTGCTGCTTTGTAGAAAATTTACTGTTTGGTTCGATTTAATATTTTGGTCTTGAAAAGAGAACTAAAATTTTTTCTGGATGAAAATTCAACTATTTTTTTTTTCTTTATTTTTTGTATTGAAAATGCATCTGTTTGGTTGAAAATTTAAATATTTTGCGGAAAATTTACTTTCTGTTTAAAATTTATATTTTGGTGTTAAAAAATGAACTGAAAGCTCTTCTGGATGAAAATTCACAATTTTTTTGAAATTTATTTTCTTTTTAAATGAAAATTCATCCTCTTAATGAGCAATCTAATCTTTTTTTTTTTTAGATAAAAATGCAACTACAGTGTAGAGAATTCAACAATTTTGTTCAAAAGTCATTTTTCTGGGGCAAAAATTCGTCTTTTCGAATTTGAAATTCAATTTTGTTAGTAGAAACTCATTTCTTGATTGAAAATTAATATTTTTATCGTGAAAAGTCAACTCGAATATTTTTTAACGGAAAATTCAACTATTTTGTGATTTTGTTAATTAATCTATTTAAGAGAAATTGCATCTTTTTTGGATAAATATGCAACTGTTTTGTTGAAAATTTAACTATTTCGTGGAAAATTTACTTTCTTTTTAAAATTTATATTTTCGTGTTAAACAATGAACTGAAAACTTTTCTGGATGAAAATTCAACTATTTTTTTTATTTCTTGTTTTTTTTTGATAAAAATTCATCCCTTTAAGAAAAATTTTTCTTTGTTTGGATAAAAATGCGACTATTTTGTAGAGAATTTAACTATTTCGTCAAAAATTCATCCATTCTGGTTAAATATTCGTCTTTTTGGATTGAAAATTCCATTTTTCTTGTAAAAACTTATTTTTAACAGAAAATTCAACTAGTTTTTTTAAATTTGTGCTTCTGATTTAGAAATTCATTTTCTTTGGTAGAAAATTTTTTTTTATGAAAATGCAACTATTTGGTTAAAAATTATTCATCTTTGCTCGAATATTCAACTAGTTTGTTTGAAAGATTTGGTTGAATCACTTTATTGAGCAATCATTTTTTTAAGAGTTATATTTTTAGTTGAAAATTCATCTCTTTGATTGAAATTTCAACTATTTTGTTGCAAATTAATCTTTTTGAATTGAATTGAAAAAAATTACGAAATTTTTATTTTCATTCGAAATTGTACAATTCAAATGAAAATTTATTTTTTTGATTGAAGGCTTATGTCTTTGGTTAAAAATTTAACTGTTCAGAGGAAAATCCCTTTTTTCTGGCTGAAACCAGATTGTCGAATTTTTAGAAGAAGAAAATGAATATTCTACAAAAGAGTCGCATTTGTAAAACATAAATATATATTTTAATGGAAAATTCCTTAATTTCGAATAAGAATTACAAATTATTTAATTTTCAAGATGAAAAAAAAAATTGTTTTAGTAGTCCAATTTTTAAGATTTAAGATTGTCAGAATTAAAAATTTTGTAATTTTGAAGATTTAAAATTCAAAGTTTTAGCATTTTGAAGAGTTCAAGTTGGAATTTCTTCAATTTGAAATATAAATGAAGGAATTTTTCTAAATTTTGATTTCTAAGATCAAAAGTCGAGTCTTCAATTCGAAAATCTTAAAAATTAAAGAAATGTCAAATGTCAATAATAAAAATTACAAAATTTTCAATTGTATATTGAATTACAAATTATTCAATTTAAAAGATTTGTTTTCAAACTAAATTAAAATTTTTTTTAATAGTTCAATTTTGAAGAGTTCCACTAGAAATTTCTTCACTTTGGAATTGAAAACTTCACTCCCAAATTCCAAAATCATCAAAGAATTTGTATTTAAAAATTTTTAAATTAAAGAGTTTTCAATTTCAAATTTTCAAAATTGAACTATTCAAAAAATAATTGTTAAAATTAAATACCCTTCAAATACAAATTTTGCAAGTTGAATAGTTAGCAAATCTATATTTTCAAAATTGAGAAGTTTTTTTTAGAATAAAAGAGTTTTTTATTTAAAACATTTTTAATTAAGAAAATTTTTAAATAAAAAATCTGTAGTTTTGAGGTTTTTCATTATAAATTTCTTCATTTCAGAAGATTTGGAATTGAAAACTTGTTCTGATTTCAAAAATCATCCCTATTTGAAAATTTTTATTTTTGAATTTAAAAATCGAAAATTTCTTCAGTTTGAATTACCAAAATTGAACTATTCAAAAAAATATCTCAATTAACATACCTTCAAAATATAAATCTTGAAAATTGAATACTTTCAGATTATATATATTCAAAATTCAAGAACTTTTAATTGTAAGTTTTACCAATTTCAGGTCTTTATGTGTAATTTTTTTTTTAATTGAATGGTTTTTATTTTTGATTACGTGCAATCAAAAACTCTGTAAATTTGACGATTTTCTCTCAAAATTTCTTCAATTTGGAAGACTCAAAATAAAAGACTTGAATATGTATTTCCAAAATCATCCGATTTTGAAAATTCTTATTTATGCATCTCAAAAATTTAAGAATTCATCAGTAGGATTCTTCAAAAATTCAGAACTGTAAATTGCATATCTCAGAGAACAATTTTAAAATTTAATAATTAATAATTAAAAAACTTTTAAAAAATTGAAAATCGGGTAATATTGACAATTTATTACTAAAAATTATGCAAGCTATAAGTTTTAAAATTCAAAACTCTACAATTTTCATGATTTCCAATCAAAATTTCTTTAATTTGGAATATTTAGAATAGAAAATTTGACTCTTGATTTCCAAAATCATCCAAATTTGATCATTTTTATTTCAAAATTTTGGACTTATAGTGTTTCTAATTTTACATAAATCATCAAAATTGAACTATTCGAACAAAAATATATTTTGAATTACGTACGTTTAAAATATAAATCTTGAAAATTGAAGAATTTTTATTGTAATTTTTATTTTGATTCAAAATTCAACAATTCAAATGAAAATTTTATTTTTAAATGCAACTATTTTCTTAAAAACTCGGCTTTGTTGGTCTAAAATTCAAGAAATTGGTTGAAAATTTGTCTACTTCCTAAAAAATTTATCTTTTGGGTGGAAAATTTAACTATTTCCTTGAAAATTCAATTCTTTTTTGGTTGAAAATAAACCTTTTTTTAACTGAAAAATTTAAGTATTATACTTGTAGTTGAAAGTTTATATTTTCTTGTTAAAAATTCGACTATTTGGTTGAATTTTTTTTTTCAAGTTGAAAATTCATATATTTTGTTTAAAATTCCGGTTTTTCAGTTGAAAACTAATCTTCTCAGTTGAAAATTAATTTTTTTGTTAAAAATTTATCTCTATAGTTCAAAATTTAACTATTTTACTGAATTTTCTTTCCACTGTTTTTTATTCCAAATTAAAATAAATTTTTGTTTAAATATCAAGGATAACAGGTTTCGTGGAGAATTAATCTGTTTGGTTTGGAAATTGAACTGCTTTGTAAAAAAATCGTCTTTTTGGCTTGAAAATTCAACAATTTGGTAGAAAATTAAATTACACACGTGAAAATTAACCTTTTTCCTAAAAAATTTTATTTTTGGGTTGAAAATTCAAATGTTCTGTAGAAAATGCGTATTTTTCTTTAAAAATTTATATTCATTATTAAATTAATAAATTAATGAATTATTAACTTTCATTACTTAATAGCAGTGAAAATTACCTAATTAGTAGAAAATTAACTTGTTTATTAAAAATCCATAGTGTCGTTTTGAAAATTCATTTATTTTTCAGAATATTTATCCGCTTCACTAAAAATTCGTCTTTCTGCGTATTAAATTAATTTTCTTTTTTAAACATTAAACTGGTAAGAAATTCTTGTTTTTCATTGTTGAAGATTAAATTTTGAAACTGAAAATGTAACTATTCCATTTGTTATTGATTTTCGATTTAAAAATTTATTTATTATGGCAGAAAATTCAAGTATTTGGTTGAAAATTCAAGTATTTATTTAAAATATTGCCTATCTTTTAAATAAATGACTTAAATAAATGACACTATTTTGTTGAAAATTTGTTTTTTTTTTGTTCATTTAAACTGGTGGAAAATTCTTTTTTTTTATTGTTGGAAATGAAATTTTGAAACAAAAAATCTAACTGTTCCATTTTTTTTAATTTTTTTTTAATTCAACTATTTTGGTAGAAAATCAAAGTATTTCGTTTAAAATTGAAGTATTTATTTTCAAAATTATTTTTTTTTAAATTAACTCCTTTAATGAGAATTCACAGTGTCCACTAAAAAATTCATTTTTTCTTAATTCGTCTATTTTTTTGCGAATTCGTCTTTTTGGGTAGAAAGTTATTCTTCTTCTTCGGAAATTTATCTTTTCGTCGCTGAAAATTAATTTTTTAATCTGAAAATGTAATTATTCCATTTTTGTGGAAATTTTGTTTTTGTTTGAAATTTAACTATTATACTAGGAAATTCAAAAATTTGGTTAAAAATTCAAATATTTATTTGCAAAATTAACTATTAGGTAGAAAATTAACTTTCTTGTTAAAAATTCATAGTGTCGGTTTAAAAACTCATTTTCTTATGGAAAATTCATCTATTCTGTTGAAAATTCGGCTTTTTGGGTAGAAAATTAATCTTCTTTTTTGAAAATTCATCTTTTTGGCTGTTGGCTCAAATATTTTGTTAAAAAACGAGTCTTTTTTGGTTTATTTACACTGGTAGAAATTTTTTTTTTTTTTTTTGAAAATTAATTTTTTTAACTGAAAATGTAACTATTTTATTAATTTTTTTTTAAAGCTCAACTATTATTGTAGATAATTCAGCTATTTGGAACTTTGATCTTCTTTCCTGAAAACTCATCTTTTTGGCTGTCTTTCTGGTTTAATTTAACAGAAAGAGAATTCTGTTTTTTTTATTGAAAATTAATTTTTAACTGAAAAGGTAATTTTTCAATTTTTTTCAAATTTCATTTTTTGCAATTCAACTATTTGGTTAAAAATTAAAGTGATTATTTGAAATATTAACTAATTGGTAGGAAATAAACTTTTTCTAAATTCATAGTAGCGGGTGAAAAAATCAACTGTTTGGTTGAAAATTCATTAATTCTGTTGAAAATTCGTAATTCTGAGAAAAAAATACTTTTTCAGTTAAAAAAATTAATTAAAAAAAAAAGAATTTCCTTTAATTCAAATTGAACCAGAAAGACGTTTTTTGAACAAATTATCTAAACCAACAGCCAAAAAAATGAGTTTTCAAGAAAGAAGATTAATTTTCTACCCAAAAAATTTATTTGCAACAGAATAGATGAATATTTCACAAAACATTCGTAAACCGATTTTATGCATTTTTAATAAACGAGCTAATTTTCTAATTGGTGGTTAATTTTTTAAACAAATTTCTCATTTTTCAACCAAATAGTTAAATTTTCTAAAATAATAGTTAAACTTTCGAATTTAAAAAAAAATGGAATAGTTTTCATTTTAAACATTTTCAGTTTAAAAAATTATTTAAAAAAAGAAAGAATTTTCTACTAGTATAAATAAGCCAAAGAAGACGAGTTTCTAACAAAATAAATCAATTTTCCACAAAAAAGTTGAATTTTTAAACCGACTCTGCGAAGTTTTGACAAACAAATTAATTTTCTAATAATTAGTAATTTTTTTCAATAAACAGTTTAACTTTTAACCAAATAGTTGAATTTTTCAAAAAAGAAAATAGCCAAAAAGATGAATTTTTTAAAAAGAATAATTATTTTCTACCCAAAAAGACAAATTTTCGAAAAATAGATGAATTTTCCACAAAACGAATAAATTTTGAAACAGACACTATACATTTGTAACAAGTTAATTTTTTTGCAATTGATTAATTTTTAAAATAAATAGGTTAATTTTCAACCAAATAGTTGAATTTCCTGCCATAATAAGTAAATTTTCGAAAAAAAATTTTAAACGGAATAATTACATTTTCAGTTTGAAAAATTAATTTTTAACAACAAAAAAAGGAATTTTCTATTAGTTTGAATTAACTAAAAAGGACGATTCTGTAACCAAATAGTTGAACCAACAGCTAAAAAAATAAATTTTCAAAAAAGAAGATTAATTTTTTACCCAAAAAGCCGAATTTTCAACAGAATAGATGTATTTTCCATAAAACAAATAAGTTTTTAGACCGACCCTATGAATTTTTAACAAACAAGTTAATTTTTCACCAAATTGTCAATTATGTGAATAAATATTTTAATTTTTAGCCGAAAAGTTGAATCTTCTACTATGATAGTTGAATTTTCAATAACAACAAAATTTCCACAAAAACTGGAATAATTACATTTTCAGTTTAAAAAATAAATTTTCAGCAACAAAAAAAATTTTTTGACCAGTTTGAATAAACCAAAAAAGACTAGTTTTTAACAAAATAGTTAAACTAACAGAAAAAAATGAATTTTTAAAAGGAAGATTAATTTTCTACGCAAAAATCCGAATTCGCAAGAAAATAGATCAATTTTCCACATAACAAATGAATTTTAAACCGACACTATGAAGTTTCAATAAACAAGCTGATTTTTTCTTCTATAGGTGATTTTTTAAATAAATACTTTATTTTTCAACCAAATACTTTAAATTTAACCAAATAGTTGATTTTTCTACCATAATAGTTCAATTAAAAAAAAAAAACCAACAAAAAATGGAATTTTTTCAACAACAAAAAAAACATTTTTAGTTATAAAATTTAATTTTTCCAAGGAATCTCTATTATTATTAGAAAATAACAGAAAATAGTTAACGTCTTTTCAGACTAGATGGAGCTATAAAAGAAAAATTATTTCGAATTATTTTTTTTCTGCAAAAAGATCTTCTATTGCTCCGCAGGAAATCTAGTAGCTTAATGGAAAAACGTGGCCGGGAATCAGTAGTTCTGTGGTTCGATTCCCAGTGGAGTGAAAGGAGAAGATCTTTTTTCAGAAAAAAATTATTTAAAATAATTGTCCTTTCGTAGCATCATCTAGTCTGAAAAGACGTTAAATATTTTCTGTCATTATTCAATGATGATACAGATTCCTTGAAAAATTGTATTTGTACCATCTAGCAAAATAATGCGTGTATTTCTGAAAAAAGTTTCTTCTCTAGATCTCTCTAGTAGCTTAATGGAAAATCACATAACCGGGAATCAATATTTCTGCGGTTCGATTCCCAACGCCAGCGGAGTGAAAGGAGGAAATCTTTTTTCAGAACAAAATTATTCAAAATCATTTCTCTTTGATAGCTCCATCTAGTCTGAAAAAACGTTAAGTGTTTTCTGTTACTCTCCAATAATAATACAGATTTCTTGAAAATTTTAATTTGTAGCATCTAGCAAAATAATGCGTGTATTTCTTAAAAAAGGCTCTTCTCTAGATCTCTCTAGTAGCTTAATGGAAAATCACCTAACCGGGAATCAGTAGTTCTGTGGTTCGATTCCCAGCGGAGTGAAAGGAGAAAATCTTTTTCAGAAAAAAAATGATTCAAAATCATTTTTTTTTCATAGGTCCGTTTAGTCTGAAAAGACGTTAAATATTTTCTGTTATTCTTCAATGATGATAAAGATTGCTTAAAAAATTTGACTTGTACCACCTAGCAAAATAATGCGTGTATTTCTGAAAAAAGTTTCTTCGCTCGATCTCTCTAGTAGCACATAACCGGGAATCAGTAGTTCTGGGGTTCGGTTCCCAGCGGAGCGGAAGGAAAAATCTTTTTTCAGATGAAAAATTATTTTAAAAACCTCAATTTTTTTTCTTTTTCGGTAACTTATTTTATGAATCTCCCCTTATATCCTCCTTTAACAATTTTTTATTTAAGATATTTTCCCCAACATTTCATTAAATCTTAATTGGCACCCTTTTATATCAAATACCTTAGCGAGTAGGAATTTAAGGTTCAAAATTAAATGTCGAGTAATTGCGACGTTATGGGGTCCTCAGGATTCTGAATAGATATACGCAGGGGAGATGATGAACGTTGTTAATTAGAGTCGGAATTTTAATTTCAATATTAACATCACATGAAAATGCTTTGAGTAATTTTGAGAAATGATTTTATTATTTTCACTTTTTTCTACTAAGTTTGAAATCGGCTAGATAATGGGAAATATTAAAAAAAAATTATTCATCAAAAAGAAACCTTAAATAATATTAATTATTTATATTTATATTTCGAAAAGACTTGTGTGTTTGGATTTTTGATAAAAAGCTTGAGCAATTTTTTATTTAACAAAAAAATCGAGCCTATTTGTTCGGACATAATCAAACTCTAAATTATTCAAATAAATTTTTTTTTAAATCATTGAATAATCTTTAATTTTGAAAGATTCAGACGTCAAAGTTGTGCAATTTTGAAAAGTTGCAATCTAAAATTTTTGAATTTTGAAAATATAGAATTACAAATCAACATTCATAATTTAAAGCTATGCAATTAAAATTTTTTTCTGAAAATTCGATTTTGAAGATTTAAAATAAAAATCTCTTCAATTCTAAATACAGAAAAATTGAAATTCTGAAATTTTGATAATCAAATCTCAATTTTTCAGTTCCAAATCTTCTAAATGGCTGAAATTTTGAACGAAAATCGTCAAAATTACAGAATTTTAAATTGAGGCATAATTTCTAGACTCAAATTTTTAATATTAAAGAAAATGTATTTAAACAATTTGCGATTTAAATTCCTACAATTTTAAAGAGTTAAAATTGAAAATTCTTTGATTTTAAAGATGCATAAATAATTTTTCAAAAATTTGGATGACTTTGAAGATGAATATTTAAGTTTTCAAATCCAAGTGTTTTAAATCACAATAATTTTGGAAATAAATAATAAAAAGTACAGAATTTTTCTTGAATTTTGAATATGCATAATTACGAAATATTCAATTTTCAAGATTTATATTTTCAAGGTATGTAATTTGAAATATATTTATGTCCAAATAGTTCTATTTTTAAAAATTTTGACATCAAATTTCCGCAATTTGGAAAAGTAACCATTTTCAATTTTTGAATTTTGAAAATATATAGAATTATAAATTATTTATTTTTCAAGATTTAAATTTTGAAGACATGTCATTTGAAAAAAATTTTGAATGGTTAAAAATTTTCAGGATTTGAAATTGGAAAAATTTGAATTTTAAGATGTATAAATAACTTTTTTATAATTTTTTATTTTAAATTATAAGAATAAAAAATTCAATCTCACGGATTTAAGATTCGAAGCTCTACAATTTTCAAAAGTTAAAATTGAAAATTCTTTAATTTTAAAGATGTATAAATCAAAATTCTTAAATTTTGATGATTTTGAAAATTAAGAGTGAAATTTTTAATTATTAATTGAATTAATTAATTATTTGATTATTAATTAATTTATAATTAATTAATTATTACGAGTTCCAAATTGAAGAAATTTAAAAAAAAATCGTCAAACTTACAGAATTTTGATTGTGCATTATAAAAAATAAAAACTATTGAATTTAAAAAAATTGACACATAAAGTTCCGGATTTTAAAAACATACAATTAAAAATTCATGAATTTTGAATATATAGAATTAAAAATTATTCAATTTTCAAGATTTACATTTTGAAGGTATGTAAATTGAAATACTTTCTTGGATAGTCCAAATCTAATGATTCAAACTAAAGAAATCTTTGATTTTCAAATTTAAAAGAAATTTTCAAATTTGGATGTTTTTGGAAATCAGTAATCACGTTTTCAATTCCAAATCTTCCAAATTGAAGAAATTCAAAATGGAAAGCATCAAAACTACTGGTTTGTTATTAAAAAAATTTTTAATTGAAAACTCTTCCATTTTAAAAGATTTAGACGTCAAAGTTCTGGATTTTGAAAAGTGAAAATTTCAAATTTTTCAAATTTGAAAATGAAAAATTACTAATTTAATTGTACTTCTTCAAAATTAAACTATTGAAAAAAATTTCTGAAATTACATACCTTTAAAATGTAAATCTTTAAAATTCAATTATTTGTAATTCTAATTCAAAATGAAGGAATTTTCAATTTTAACTTCTGAAAATTGTAGAGCTTCAAATTTTAAATTTGTGAAATTGAATTTTTCTATTCATATAATTTACAATTAAAAATTATAAAAATTTTAAGTTTGACAATTAAAATTTCCGTTGGATAATTGGATAATTTCAATTCTAGCTCTTCAAAGTTTTGGAATTTGGAAGGATTACAATTGAAAACCTAACTTTTGATCATAAAAATCTTCAAACTTGACCAAAAAAAATTTTTTTAAATTTATTTTTCATTCCAAATTAAAGGAATTTCAATTTTAACTTTTCAAAATTATAAAGCTTTGAATTGAAAATCTTCAAAATTATAAAATTTTCAATTCTGAAATTCTAAAACCAAAAATTATTCAAGTTTTAAATTTAAAAATTCAAAATTCTGTAATTCCAACGAGTTCCATTTAAAGTTTCTTCAATTTGGAAAATTTACAATGAGAATTCTATATAAACCAAATTTATTAGAAGTACTCGTATTTGCCAGAATGTTTGGTCAGGGGAGAGGAAAACTGCAGAAAACCACCTTCTTACTTCAGCCTGCCCCTTTAATTTTGTAGGAGAATATTTCATCTTCTTGGTGTCTAATTTATCTTTTTGGTTAGAAATTCCTTTAAAAATTTAAATATCTGGTTGAAAATGAATGTAAATTGTTAAAAATTCATCTATTTTGATAGAAAATTCATCTTATTGATTTAAAATTGATCTTTTCGGTTTAAAATTGATTTTTTTTAGAAACTAAATCTTCTTAGGTGTAAATTAAAATATTTTATTGCTAATTTACATTAATTCTTTGTTTGAAAATTTAACTAGTTTGTTGAAAATTCAACTTTTTTGTTGGCATCCTTTTTTTTGGTTGAAAATTCATTTCAATAACTGAAAATTTAACTATTTTATTTGTAGTAGAAAATTTATCTTTTTAGTTGAAAATTCATGTATTTGGTCAAAAATTAATTTTTTTTAGTTGAAGATTCATCATTTTAGTCAAAACTTCACTTTGACTATTCTATTCTTTTTTGAAAATTCACCTTTTTTGATAGACATTTTTTTGTACAAAATTGAATTATTGTATTTTTTGTTAAGAATTCATTTCTTTGGTTAAAAAAACACTATTCAGTTGAAAAATCGTTTTTTTTTGTTGATTGAAAATTCATCATTTGAGTTGAAAATTCTGCTATTTAGTCAAAAATGCATATTTTTTTCTGAAAATTCATCATTGTGATTAAAAATTAATTTCTCTGCTTAAAAATTCGTTTCTTTTTATTCGGAAATCATTTTTTTAATGAAGATGTAACTTCCATTTTTCCTTGTAAATTTATATTTTTATTTGAAAATTAATTAATTTTACTGAAAACTCGCTTTTCTAAATTAAAAATTTCTTTTCTAACTGCAAATTGAACTATTCTATTTTTGGTTTATAAATTTAACCTTTTTAGTTGGATATTAATCTATTTTTTTCAAAACTGTATCTTTTTTTTTGTAGAAAATTCATCGTTTTGATTTAAAATTGAATTATTTTGTGGAAAATTTTTTTTTGTTCCTAATTGATTGTTATTTTAACTGCAAATTTAATTCTTCTATTTTTAGTTGAAAAACCGTTTTTTCATCAGCAAGAAACTATTCTGTTGAAAATTCATTTTTTCTCTGGTTGTACATTTATTTTTCTCACATTTCGAATATTCTAATTTTTGTTAAAAAATTATCTTAGATAAAAAATCATGTACTTTGTTGAAAAATTATCGTTTTAATTCGAAAACACAAGTAAATCGTGTTTAAAATATATTCAGAAACAGAATTTTTCTGCATTTTCATCACTTTGACTTCTTTTATCATTTAAATTTGGCGCCCTTTTCAATTTGAAGCGATATATTTTCCCGCGAAATTCAAAAACATATTAAACCGTTTTTCAAAAAATCGAAACGTGATTTGAAAAAAGTGGTTAAGTACTTTCGTATGAGCGAAAGTATTGACAAAATACTCTTGACTGGTTAGATCCATTAAGAGTTCATTGCATTAAATGCCGATCGATGGACTTAAGTGGCTTTGAGTTTGGCCCGATGGCTTCTTTTCGTGTCCAACCTTTCTAATCTTAGTTCAGGGAAATACATTATTTTACTTCAAGTACAAAAGCTTTCAACATTATTAGAAAACAAATACATGTTGAATTTTTTTTCTCACGCAATTTTCGAATTAGTGGATATAATTAATATTGATAAAGTTTTGTATTTCATAGTCTCTAGTATCTAAAATGATAGAAAAGAAATGATCGGACGATGCTTTCGATAATTAAAGAAAAAAAATCTGAAAAAAGATCTTCCGCTCCGCTGAGAATCGAACCACAGAACTACTGATTCCCGGCCAGGTTTTTCCATTAAGCTACTAGATTTCCTGCGGAGCGAAAAGAGGAAAAAATGATTCAAAATAATTTGTTTTTCATAGCCCTGTTTAGTCTGAAAAGAGGTGAATTATTTTCTGTTATTCTCTAATGATAATACAGATTCCTTGAAAAATTGTATTTGTACCATCTAGCAAAATAATGCGTGTATCTCTGAAAAAAGTTTCTTCTCGCTTTTGCTAGATGGTAAAAATAAAATTTTTCAAGGAATCTGCATTATCATTAGAGGATAACAGAACATATTTCACGTCTTTTCAGACTAAGTAGAGCTATGAAAGAAAAATTATTCTTAATAATTTTTTTCCGATAAAAGATCTTCTGCTTTCGCTCAGCTGGGAATATAGCTCATAGCTAACATAACTCTATCTAGTCTGAAAAGACGTTAAATATTTTCTGTTTTTCTCCAATGATTTACAGATTCCTCGAAAAATCTGATTTTTACCATCTAGCATAATAATGCGCGTATTTCTGAAAAAAGTTTCTTCCCTCGATCGCTCTAGTAGCTTAATGGGAAAGCGCGAGACCGAAAAGCAGTAGTTCTGTGGTTCGATTCCCAGCAGGGCGATTTTTTCAGAAAAAAAATTATTTAAAATATATTTTCTTTCATAGCTCTATCTAGTCTGAAAAGACGCTGAATATTTTATTTAAAAAGAATACTAATTTCCTACAGAAAAAGATAATTTTTTAATCAAATAGTCGAATAACAATATCAACAGAAAAAGCAATAAAAATAGCAATAACTATAGAAATAGCAATAACAACAAACCTAAAAATAGCGATAGCAATAGCAATAGCAATAGCAATAACAATAGCAATAGCAATAGCAATAGCAATAGCAATATCAATAGCAATAGCAATAGCAATAGCAATAACAATAGCAATAGCAATAGCAACAACAACATAGATCAATCTAACATTGGCAATATCAATAGCAATAGCAATAGAAGTAACAATATCCATGAAAATGGCAATAACAATAGCAATAGAAGTAACAATACCCATGAAAATGACAATAACAATAGCAATAACAACAAAACTGGCAATAGCACCTGCCATATCAATAGCAATACCAATAGCCAAAGCCATAGAAATTGCAATAAAAACAAAGCTAAACATAGCAATATCAATATCAATATCGACAAATCTAACATTGGCAATATCAACGGCAATAGCAAAATTAATAGCAATAAAAACAAAAATAACAATAGCAATAACAAGAAAACTGACAATAGCAATAGCAATAGCCATAGCAATATCAATAGCAATATCGACAAATCTGACATTGGCAATATCAATATCAATAGCAATAAAAATATCGATAACAACAAAACTAACAATAGCAATGTCAATAGCCACAGTAATAACCATATAAATAACAATAGCAATAGCAAAATCAATAATAATAGCAATAACAATAGATTTGGCAATAACAACAAACCTAAAAATAGCAATAGCAATATAGACCAATCTCACATTGGCTATATTAATAGCAATATCAATAGCAGTAGCAATATCAATTCAAATATCAATAACAATAGCAATAACAACAAAACTAACAATAGCTATATAACTTATAGCTATATAATTATAGTTATGGCTATATAAAATAGCTATAACAATAACTAACAATAAAATAATAAACTAACAATAACAAATGAAAACTAATAAAGATAACTTTTTGATCAAAAAGGGAATAATTTAATTTCCAGATGAATCATTAATTTGACACTAAAAAATAAGATTTCCTTAACAACATAGTTCAATTTCCAACCAAAGAGATTAATCTTCAAATAAAATTTCTTGAGACAGTAGTTTGAATTTTGATCAATTAGTTAAATTTTCAACCAAAAGAGATGAATTTTTAACCAATAGTTTAAAAAAAAAACATAAATTATCTACGAACAAAAATAATTTTTTATGACATAAATTACTTTTTAATCAAATAGTTCAAAGTTCAACTGAAAATTTTTTTAAAACTAAAAATGGAATGGGTTAATTTTCTGTTAAGAAATTTAGTTTTTAACTATAAATTACGAATTTTTAAAAAAAGCTCTTCACCTGGGGTGCTTGCTAGAGGGATTGATCAGCGAAATGGGAGTCACGCTTATCCCGGAAGGGGTTTGGCTTCGTGGCATAATTTTAATAAAAAAAAATGATAATAATAATTCTTAAATGTTTAACCAAAGAGGATAACCTCCAACAAAAGAAATTGTAACAATGTGGCTAAATTTTCGAACAAAAATGTTAATTTTCAGCAAAAAAAAGATGAATTTTCTACCACGAACATGAATTTTGTAAAAAAAATATTTTTAGCAAAACACATGAATTTTCAATAAAATCTTTGAATCTTCAACGAATAAAGACAAATTTCTAAACAAAAATATAACAGTTAAATTTTCAGTAGAACAAATAATTTTCAACTAAGAAATATGAATTTTTAACCAAATAGTTATAAAAGATGAATTCATAAGCAAATAGTAGAATTTTCAACTAAAAAAGATCAATTTTCAACAAAAAATGGAATAGTTAAATTTTCAGTCAAAAAATCAATTTTTAACAAAAATAGTTCAATTTTCAACCAACGAGGTTAATCTTCAGAAAAAAATGTGAGAAGATAACTTTTCCACTGAAAATATTAATTTTTTTTTCGTACGAAAAAAGAAGAATTTTCATAAAAATCGTTGAATTTTCAGCTTATAATGACAAATTTCGAACCAAAATTTGAATAGTTGAATTTTCACTTGAAAAAATCAATTTTTAAACAAAAAATACGATTTTTTATGAATTGTTTTAATTTTCATGCAAAGAGGCGTACCTCTATCAAAATTTTTTTTAACAAAGTAGTTTAAATTTAAAACAAGTATTTCAATGGTCAACCATAAAAGGTTGATTTTTAACTAAAAACATGGAACAAAATAAATAAATTATTAAACAAATAGTCGAATTTTTCAACTAAAAAAGATCATTTTTGAACCAAAAGTGGAGTGGGTTAATTTTTCATTAAAAAATTAGTTTTTTACTAAAAGATACGAATTTTTAAAAAAAGCTCTTCACCTGGGCTGCTCGCTAGAGAGATTGATCAGCGACCTGGTTCAGAGAGGAATATGTAAATTTTTAAACGAATGATTGAATTTTCAACTAGAAAATATATATTTTCAACCAAAAATGGAATAGGTAAATTTTCAGTCTAAAAAGTTAATTTTTCACCCAAAAATAAGTGTTTTTAACAAAATAGTTAATCTTTTTAACCAAAGGGGTTGATCTCAACAACAAAATATAACAACGTAGTTCAAGTTTTGATCAATCAGTTTATTTTCAACCAAAAAATATGATTGGTCAACCCCATAGTTGATTTTTTAACCAAAACGATAAATTTGTCACCAGTAGCATTATTTTTCTAACAAAAAGGCAAAATTTAAACAAAATGTTGAGTTTTTAGACAAAAAAATTCATTTGTAAATAAAAAATACGAATTTTTGACTTAAAAATACGAATTTGAAAAGAAATGGTACAATTTTAAACCAAAGAGGATGATCTTGAGAACTAAAATTTAACGAGATAATTCAATTTTCAAAGAATAAGATGAATTTTCCAATAAAAAAATGAATTTTTCACCAAAAGTATTGATTTTCTAACCGAAAAGACAAATTTTTAACAAAATCGTTGAATTGCGAACTAATAAATGAACTAACAAAAAATTTAATATTTTAATTTTCAGTTGAAAAAATTGATTTATAACTGAAAAATATGATTTTTTTTTTATATTAGTTCCATTTTCATCAAAGTAGTTCGAATTTCAAAAAAGTATTTTAATTTTCAAAAAAAAAAAAAAAAAAAAATGAATTCCTCACCAGGGACACTACTTTTGTACCAAAAATGACAGATTTTCAACAAAATACATAAATTTTCAAAAAAATAGTTGAATTTTCAACTAAAAAAGACCAATTCTAACAAAAAATGGAATGGTTAAATATTTATTTGGAAAAATTAATTTTCTACACAAAATTATGAATTTTTGACTATATACTGAAATTTTCAACAAAAGATAAACCTCAACAAAATTTAAAATATAATACAACTTTTTATCAAGTAATCAAATTTTCAATGAAAAAAGATGAATAACTGAAAAAATTGTGAAATTTTCTGCAAAGAAAAAAATATTTTAACAAAAAAGGAGAAAAATATAACAGAATATTTGAATTTTGAAACAAAAGAGATGAATCATGAACAAAAAAGAACTAATTTTTAATCAAGCAAATCAATTTTCAGCCGGAAAAATAACCTTTCAACGAAATAGTTGAATTTTCAACAGAATATCTAAATTTTCAACCAAATAATAAGCTTTCTCACCAAAAAAGGATTTACTGGTATATAAAAAATAGAAGGATTTTCAACAGAATAGTTGGATCCCCGACCAAAAAGATTAATTTTTAACCCCAGTTGCATTTTTAACCAGAAAAGGTTTAATTTATAATTTAAAAATATTTTTAATTTAAATTTTCTAGAATTAAAAAAAAATTCTGATCTAAAATTTTTTTTTAAATTATGAAAAAAAAGAAAAATTTCTTTTTTTTCCTCTCGCCTCGCAAGCTCTCAAAATACAAATTTGAGAGAGAAATTTAATGTTTTTATTAAATAAGATAAAAATTGTTTATGTAAATTGAATATTTGTGTTTGTAATTATTGCAAATTTGCAAAAACCTTCTCCAGAAGATATTTTTTTAGTTATAAATTTTATCAGTTGGTTGAAAATTCAACAATTTTCTGAAAAATACATTTTTTTCAATTTCAACTGTTTTGTGGCGATTTCGTCTTTTTGGGTTAAAAGTTCAACTTCTTGTGTATATTTTTCATTAAAAAAATATTTCAGTTGACTCATCAAACTGAAATATTTTTTGAATAAAAAATTTTTCTTCTGAAAATTTCTTTAAAATTTAAAAGTTTTTTTTTCTAGTAGAAATTTTGTGTAGAAAAGTCTATTAAAATCCTTTTGGATGGAAATTCAACTCATCCTTTAAAAGTTTATC